>PVHP010020778.1:0-30212 GCA_004024765.1 Zapus hudsonius | reverse complement strand
TCCCCTCCCCCCTCCACTGGATAACCTCCTCCATGGGTCATCTGGATCAGTCCTTGTGAGCCAACCAGCTAATTTTAAAAAATATTTTATTTATTCACGCACGCCTTTAATCCCAGCACTCGGGAGGCAGAGGTAGGAGGATCACCATGAGTTCAAGGCCACCCTGAGACTACAGAGTGAATTCCAGGTCAGCCTGGACTAGAGAGAGACCCTACCTCAAAAAACCAAAAAAAAAAAATATATATATATTTTATTTATTCATTTTCAAGCAGAGAGAGAGAGAGAGAGAGAACGCACACCAGGGTCACCACCTTGTAGGTCTGGCTTATGTGGGTCCTGGGGAATTGAACCCGGGGCCTTAGGCACTGGAGACAAGTGCCTTAACCGCTGAGCCATCTCTCCAGCCCCCAGCTATTGTTATTTTTTGCTTTTTTGAGGTAGGGTCTCGCTCTAGTCTAGGCTGATCTGGAATTCACTATGTAGTCTCAGGATAGCCTCAAACTCATGGCAATCCTCCTACCTCTGCCTCCCAAATGCTGGGACTAAAGTCGTGCGCCACAACACCCAGCTCAGCCAGCTATTTATGAAGAGGTTCACCCTACCAGCGACCATCCTTCTTTAGAGAGCGCACATGGTCCTTGCAGAGCACAAAGGAGATTTCAGCTTTTACTTTTTCTCCCTCTTCAATAGGGTCAACAATGAGGAAGTCTCCTATAGGTGACAAAAGACAAAGCCAGTCCTGTTTGTGATGGGGAAAACCAAGGCCACTGAAATGGTTCTGGCTCCCAGAGGGCTGCTTCTCTCACCTCTCTTGATCCAGATATTCTTGCGGTATTTGGAGGGCATGCTCACTAAGAAGCGCTGCCCTTGTGCTGTCTCCACTTCGTGCAGATTGTTTCCTGGGGTTCGGAGTACCTGGTCCGAGAAAGACCAAGAATCAGCCAGCCACACAGTGTGATAAAACATCCCTCTGATCTGCACCGTGTTCCACCTTCCATCCCAGGGCAATGCGAGTAGAGAGAGGTCAGAACAACTTGGACCAATGCCACTCACCTTCACAATCTGCTGATGGTCAGAGGGCACCATGTGCTCCCCCAGGACCTCCTTTACTACGTGCTTCCTCTTGGTGGCCTGAGACATGATGGGTCGTGTCTGGTTGTTAAAACGCAGAAGCCGTCAGTCAGCTCCTCCTCCTGAGTTATTTGGATGGCAGATTTAGAAGCCAGGACTGCCTTCAAGATGAGTGGCTGTATACTGAGGAGTAATAGAGTATTCCTGGTTAAAAACATGAGCTTTATGCTGGGCGTGGTGGCTCACGCCTTTAGTCCCAACATTCAGGAGGCAGAGGTAGGAAGATCGCTGTGAGTTTGAGGACACCCTGAGACTACATAGTGAATTCCAGGTCAGTCTGGACTAGATAGAGACACTACCTTGAAAAAACAAACAACAAAATGTGAGCTTTAAAGCTTTGCTGCTGTGGGTTGTTTTTTTTTTTTTGCATGAATTTAAATACACCTTGGCTACTTCCTAGTTTCTACAACCCAAAGAAAAACAGCTAACTTGGCATTATTATGAAATAATGGAAAACTGGTACAGTGTTTACCATTAAGACTAACTCCTGTTACCTTAAATCCTAGTGGGACAAGACAATCATTGACAACCTCTCTGGGAGGGTTCTCACGCCCCCACCCCGCCCGAGGTGGAGCCCAGGATGACTGGGAATGCACTCTGCAGCCTCAGGCTGGCCTCGAACTCAGGACAGCCTCAGCTGCCCAATTCTGGGGTTAAAGGCGTGCGCTCCCACGCCCCGCCCCTGGCGACCTTCCGGAAGGTCTCTGACAAAAACCGTACCTTCCTCTACATGCTTGTCACAACACAGCCGCTCCGACCTCCTAAAACGCTACAGGCTTGCACTAATTTCCGGCGACCATGGCGATGGCCCAGGCGAGGAGGCCGAGGAGCGCCGTCCCTTGTCCCTGGTCCTCCGCTCCCCCGAACTCAGAAACAAGAACCAGCTTCACTCACGCGCTGACTCGGGTCCCTCGGGCGCCGAGGAACTTCCGCTTTCCAGGCCGACCCCGAACCAAGCTCGTCCACGGAGCTGACGGAAGCGGGGCTGGCGGCGCCCACGACGGCGCTGAGCTCGCGTCCCCGGAGTTCGGCTTCCGTCAACCTGCGAGGAAGAGAACACGAGCCGGCTGAACACTCGGCCGAGAAGGGCACTTCCGGCGCTGTCAGCTGGGTTCCCGTGGCCTAGCCCCGCCTTTGTCCGGCTCTCTAAGTCGTCCCTTCACTAGGTGGGTTACTAAGTCCTTCAGTTCCGGATACTGGGTAGCCGAAAAAAAATGGAGGCTCTCTCCTTGAGGCCTTCCTCCCTCGCTCCCCCAGAGGGAAGAAGCGAGACCACTGGAGAGCCAAGGGCCGGAAGCCAGCGTCTAGAGCGTCCGCGCCTCAACTCTATGGCCCTCAGCGCCTAGACGGGCCCAACTTGGAGTTTTCATTTGAAAAACCGCTCCATATGACCCGGAAGCGGAAGTTGGAGAACGTTCTAGCGGCTTGAGGGATCGGCGGGAGCGGCTGTGTGGCGGGAGGAGCCGTTACCCGAGACAGAGCTGCAGGTGAGTGTGGACAGCGGGTCGGGGCTTCGGCCCGAGGCCGGACGCGGCGGGGACGCGGCGGGAAGGGTCCCCGTCGCCCGGGCGGGCGGGGTGGAGGCTGCGCCTCGGCGGCCGGGTTCCTCGTCCTGCGGGAGCGGCGCGCGGATGAGGCGGGGCGACGTGGGCGGGGCGGGGCCCGCAGGGCTCTCGCTGGCCTCGGCGGTCGGCGGGGTGGACCCGTGTGTCGGTTGTCGCGTCTCGGGGTCAGTGACTGCCCGCCAAGGTCACCGAGAGTGACCGCTTCCGGCGGGATCTTCCCACGGCCTCGGCGCCCGCCACCTGTTAGGACAGGATAGCGTTTCCACTGGCGTCTTTCCAGACCCGGCCCCGCAGGGAGTGGAGGACGCCCTGTAATGAGCGCGGAGGGATCTTCCCTGACCCTCGGCTGTGGAGCGAGGAACCCGGGAAGCAGCGCGTAGAAGCTAACCGGCTTCTCATAGCAGATTGCCCTTGGGAGTTGTGGTCTTCAGCCCTAACCTGCTTTCTCTTGGGGTTCCCAGGTTAAGCCTGATCAAGATGACAACCTCCCAAAAGCACCGAGACTTCGTGGCAGAGCCCATGGGGGAAAAGCCAGTGGGGAGCCTGGCTGGGATTGGTGAAGTCCTGGGCAAGAAGCTGGAGGAAAGGGGCTTTGACAAGGTGTGGGGCGGCTGCCTGTGCCCAGGAGTGGAAAGGGGTGGGACTTGGCAGCATTTGTAGAGTGAGGAGAATGGGGGTGGTGGTGATGGACTGCTAGAACATGTGAATCAGCTTTGGGTACCTCAGGAAATGAAGTGGGGGCAAAACTTGCCCTACCTCCCAGGTTTGTGTGTTTTGAATGCCACACAGATGGCCTTGCTCTCCCATCCTCACCAGGCTGACCCTGCTTAGTTTCAGAGATGAAAGACATGACCCAGTTAGGTGATGAAACCCTAGAGAGCCGCCTTGCTGTCAACAGAGCACTTAGGGACTTGCCCCTCGCTCTATTTTGCAGGCTTACGTGGTCCTCGGCCAGTTTCTGGTGCTAAAGAAAGATGAAGACCTCTTCCGGGAATGGCTGAAGGACACGTGTGGCGCCAATGCCAAGCAGTCCCGGGACTGCTTTGGGTGCCTTCGAGAATGGTGTGATGCCTTCTTGTGATGTTCTCTAGGGACCCCTCAGTCCCCCAGCCCCAGTGTGAAGTCTTCAGTCTGCAGCAGAGTGGGGCTCCTCCCCATCCTCTACAAAGGAAAAGATTGCTTTGTCACACTCACCTCTGATGTACTCCAGGGTGTTTTGGGAGTTCTCTCCCCTCACCCTTTGAACCTTTTTGGAGTTCTCACCCTTGCATGCATTGTCCTTTCTCCTTCCCCTACAGTTCAATGGTGACAGTTACCAGCTTTCCTGAGTGGATTCCTGTCCCCTTTCCCTTCACCTCTGATCTGTTGGATGCCATTTGGCTCCCTTTAGTTTTTTGGCACAACAGTCACTGCCCTTGTAAAGTTTTTTAGATCAATAAAGTCAGTGGCCTTCATGCCTGGGCGTTTTGTGTTGGCAAGGAAGTGGGCCGGGATTTGCCTCTTCCCCCAGGACTGATAGTGTGTGCTGTACTCCTTATCAGTACAGACCGAAACTGGTGCTTCCCTGTTCACTCCCAGAGGGAGCCACCCTAGCCACGTGGGCCTTGGGCAGGTGCCTTGGAGTGTCCCAATTCCTGAATAATGTGGGAGAGAATGTGGGTTGAATTTTTTTTTCCCCTTCCTGGGAGCCAGGTAGGCTGGAAGCTTCCAGATCTCAAGTCAACATTTGGGCTAGGCAGCACCTGGTGAAAAAAAGTCAGTGGGAGTCAGTTACCAGGAAGAAGGATGTGGGTAAGAGTCACCTGCTTTCATGGGTCTCTTGGTCTCTGTGAAGCCTGGGTGGGACTCTTGCTATTTGCCCAACTACCTTTGGCAGTGACGGAAGCACGTACATTCCAGCTAGGAAGGCTTGGGAGAGTTAAATCTGACATCTGTGTATTTCAGCACTTTTATGAACCAGTCTTGAAGCCAACATCTTTTCAAGCTTTTTTTTCCTTCCTCAATGATGGGGTTCACAGAGGACTTGCTGCTGCTAAGAAGTAGCCACTTAAATTCATAATAACTAGGAAGCCCATGTATTGGGAGCCTGGGTTCCTTGGTAATGCTACTCAGCCTCCACTTTCTTGAGTGGAAAATGAGGTGGTTATGAGGATCAGGTAGAATGTGTATCTTACTCCTTCCTGCTTGGTATTCATTCCTCCAAGAGCATCGTTGAACAGTGATATGCTTATAGTACAAGTAACAGTTTTCCACATACTGTTTACTGTCTGGGACAGCAAACACATAACAAATATTAAACTTGGGATGATATGAGAAGTTTTTCATGTTCTTAGGGTAGAGAAAAAAGAGAATGGTGATGAATTGAGCTCAGTATTAGAAAACAAAACCCAGAGTAAAGAGAAGTGATATTTGCATTAATTAATATAAGCAGTCCTATGCAGAATACATACAGAGCTGCAATCAAGAGCGAGGGGCTTGGGCTTGTGGTTTAGTTGGTAGACTGCTTGCCTAGCACCTAGGCTTGAGGCCCTGGGCTCAATCCCTAGTACTTCAGGGAAAAAAGGAGGTGGGGAAACAACACAATAAGAAACTTGGTAAAAGATCTGAAAGGCAGCCTAAAGGGAAGATAAATAGCATGTGAAGAGATTCAGTTTAATTAGAAATAAACAAAGGATCCATGCAAAAATCTCAATACCAGGTGTTGAGCAAATGGAGCCACAGGAACTGGTCACAAGTTGGTGGGAGTAGATTGCTATGCGCACTCTGGGAAAACAGGTGAGTTATTTTGCAAAATGGACACACCCAGTGAGCCAGCAATTCCATTCTCAGAGCTGCCTGGAAGAAATTCTTGAACACCTGCACCATGAATGTGCATAGCTGCCTTGTGTGTGAGAGAGAGCCCTTTTTATTTTTATGGCTAGGCGTGGTGGCACACGCCTTTAATCCCAGCACTTGGGAGGCAAAGGTAGGAGGATCTCCTTGAGTTCAAGACCAGCCTGAGATTACATAGTGAATTCCAGGTTGCCTGGGCTAGGGAAGACCCTCAAAAAAATAAAGTTTTGTTTTTGTTTTTTAATTCATGGATGTATGTATGGACACACCAAGGTCTCTTGCTGCTGCAAATGACTGCCTGTCTGGCTTTACTAATTATTTTATTTTAACATTTATTTATTTGCAAAGGTAGCCGGAGGCTCTTGCTACTACAAATGAACTCCAGATGCATGCGCCACTTTGTGCATCTGGATTTTATATGGGTACCAGGGAATTGATCCCAGGCCATCAGGCATTGCAAACAAGTGCTTTAACCACGGAGCAAACTCTCCAGGCTTATTTTTGCTTTTCTGAGGCAAGGTCTTGCAATGTAGTCATGGCTGGTTTGGTACCAGGCTGGCATCAAACTCATGACAATTCTTCCACCTCAGCCTTCTGTGTGCTAAGATTACAAGCATGCACCGCCATGCCAAGCTTCCATTTATGTTCAGAAGTAAATTCTTGCTTAGGGATCCCTACGTAGATGGTAAAACTAGGAAACAAAGGAAATGTTTGTTACAGAAGTTAGTAAAGCTGGATATGGTGGCACATGCCTTTAATCCCAGCATCCAGGAGGCAGAGGTAGGAGGATCGCCATGAGTTTGAGGCCACCCTGAGATTACATAGTGAATTCCAGGTCAGCCTGAGCTACAGCAAGACCCTACTTCAAAAAATACCCCCCCAAAAAGGTAGTAATATTGAATAAAAATAAAAAGTAGAAGGCTTAGTATGCACAAGACCCTGGATCCAATCCCCATGACCAAAGGTAAAAAAGTCAGTAGGAAAGGGAACGAAAATAAATTAGCCAGATGTGGTGGCACTGCCTTTAATCCCAGCGCCATGAGATCAAGGCCAACTCAATATTAGAAACAATCTGGGACTACAGAGTGAATTACAGGTAAGCCTGGATTAGAGTGAGACCCAAACTCAAGAAAAATAATTTTTCTTCTACCAATGCCTCCTGAGTGGCTGAGTGGTGTGCTAAAAGGCATGTGCCACCACACCCAGCTATTTTTACTTTTTTTTTTAACATAACATTCCCATTTGTTTTAAGCAGAGAAAGATAGGAGAGAGAGAGAGAGAGAATGGATGTGCCAGGATCTCTAGCTGCTGCATAAAAAATTCCAGATGTAGGGCTGGAGAGATTGCTCAGTGGTTGAGGCATTTGCCTCCGGTGCCTAAGGCCCCGGGTTCAATTCCCCAGGACCCACAAGGTGGTGGCCCTGGTGCATTCTCTCTCTCTCTCTCTCTCTCTCTCTCTCTCTGTCTCTCTCTCTCTCTCTGTCTCTCTCTCTCTCTCTCTGTCTTTCTGCTTGAAAATGAATGAATAAAAATATTTTTTAAAAAATTCCAGATGTATCCACCACTGTGTCTGGTGGCTTTACATGAATGAGTACTGGGGAATGGAACCCAGGTCATTATGCTTTGCAGACAAGTGCTTTAACTGCTGAGCCATCTCTCCAGCCCCATTTTCACTTTCTGAAGTATGGAGTGGCAATAAAATAGTTGAATTATTGAACAGGGATGTGGATGTAGCTCATTGACCGAGCATGGCTTAGCATGTGTTATGTCCCTGGGTTCAGGCAGTGTACAGCAACACACACAGATTGAACATACATGCTCTGCACTCTTCTGTACATCAGCTATATTTCAGAATAATGAAAGCAAAAGCAAAAATGAAGGCTTGAGAGTTGCCAAATGTAGTAGTGCATACCTGCAATCCCAGTATTTAAAGGCAGAGACTGGAGAATTGAGAGTTTGAGGCCAACCTGAGCTACACTGTTAGCTTGTCCCAAACAAAAAAGACTTGATCAGGGCTGAAGAGATGGCTTAGCAGCTAAGGTGTTTGCCTGCGATGCAGAAGGACCAGAGTTCGATTCCCCAGTGCCCATATACAGCCAGATGCACAAGAGAGCGCATGTGTCTGAAGTTCATTTGCAGTGGCTTGGAGACCCTGGTGCACCCATATTCTCTATCTGCCTGCCTCTCTCTCTCTCTCTCTCTCTCTCTCTCTCTCTCTCTCTCTCTCTCTCTCATAAATAAATAAAATATTTTTTTTAAAAAAGACTTGATCAGGCAGAGTTAGAAGCTGACAGTTGAGATGAGACTTTGCACAAGCCTGGGTCTGGACAGTGTAACTCACACTGGGATGGGTACCAGATAATCTCAGCAGGTGTGATGACCAGTGACAACACCTCTACATGTTGTATCCACATCTCTAAAGTACAGTTAGTCAGGCCAAGGGGGCACCAAAACAGCAACCAAAATATTTTCATGAAACATCTTTTAAAAACCAAATGAGAGCTGGAGAAATGGCTTAAGGTGCTTGCCTGCAAAGCCTAACAACCTGGGTTCAATTCCCCAGTACCCACTTAAAGCCAAATGTATCTGGAGTTCATTTGCAGTGATTGGAGAGCCTGGTGCACTCATTCTCTGGCTCTCATGCTCTCTCTCCTTGCAAATAAATATTTTTAAAAAGACCCTCAAGTTGCCGGGCGTGGTGGCGCATGCCTTTAATCCCAGCACTCGGGAGGCAGAGGTAGGAGGATCGCTGTGAGTTCTAGGCCACCCTGAGACTACATAGTGAATTCCAGGTCAGCCTGGACTAGAGCAAGACCCTACCTCGAAAAACCAAAAAAAAAAAAAAAAAAAAAAAAAAAAAAAAAAAAAAAAAAAAAAAAAAAAAAAAAAAAAAAAAAAAAAGACCCTCAAATGAAAGCAAAAAGTAACAAAAGACACTCAAAATCATAAACAAATGAAGCCGGGCTTGGTGGCATAGGCCTTTAATTCCAGCACTCCGGAGGCAGAGATAGGAGGATCACCATGAGTTTGAGGCCATCCAAGAACTACAGAGGGAGTTCTAGGTCAGCCTGCCTGGGCTAGAGCAAGACCTTACCTCGAAAAAACAAAAATAAATAAAAATTCAAAAAGCACTGAATCAAATATCTCACCTAACTGCCCAGAAGGGGCAATGAACCACAGAGATAGCACACACCTCCCTTCACATATCTACCTCTGCTTCAGAAAGGTATGAATGGGTGTCTCAGCTTCCTGCAGGAGCCAAGCCTCTGTCCTTCCCATAGCTCCCTCCCAAAGCCCCCATGCTCACTCCATGTCTGAGTCCTTTGAAAAAACCTAGAGGGAGAAGAGGGCTGGGCTCTGACCACCCCTGACCTGCCCCACCTTGTCCCCTGATGGTGGCTGGCATCAAGCACTTACTACCTGATAGTGGAGATGGAGGGCACAGGGTGCCAGAAGACCAGAGTCTCTGGAGACCACATGGATGTCACCACCTGCCCACTAGCCACAGGAGAGCAGCAGGAGGTAACAGCACTGCCCCCAGCCCAGCAGAATAGACTGCTTGAGGCCCTCAGTTTCCATCTTCACCATTCTGTCTGGTTAGGGAAGCACCTGGCTGGACCTGTCCTGTTTGCTCCTTGGGTGACTCAGCCTGCAGGCCAGTGTAGGATGCAGAAAGGAAAGGCTGGATCTTCCCCTTGGCATAGATGCTGCTTGGAAAAATTGAGATCAGCTCTGGCCACAGAACTCAATGTCCTGAGATCAATGACTGCCTATCCTTGGTCCCAGAGAGATGTGGCAGGCAGAGGGCTGAGCCAGTGCTCTTTGTTCCTTGTTCACTGTGCATCTTCTCCACAGAGATCCTAGGAGTTCCCTGGAAGCACTCCAGTCTATTTCTAAAGCAGGACTGCATGCAGGTGTAATAGGGAAACAATGAAGGATCCATCGGGAGTGGGGGTCTGGTGGTGGAAAGCATATCAGGAGACTTCAGGCCATGGGCCACGTCTGCTGCAATAAGTCCACAGTGAAACTCCTTGCATTGGTTTCTCCTATATGTCTCACTCCTCCTGACTCTCAGGCTCTTACCAGCTCTCAACACCCCACAGGGCACTTATGCTACTCCTGGGGATCCCTGCTGTCTGGATACAGGTAGTACTAAGCATGTAGGGATCAGCCACCAAATCTGAAGTCCTCAAGCATTCTAGCATCTTAGAACAATGAAAGCCTCCAAAGATGAGACTCCCGTTAGTAACCCTTCATGTGATGAAACTAGACATAGTCATGGAAGAGGAACAATACCCAAGAGCACCCGGCAGCTGGGTACAAGTTAATATCAAACAGTATTGAGGAAATAAAGCAAGATGTAAAAATGTGTGATTTCTTTCATGTAAGGTTAGGCAAATTTTTATTTAGTGATCCCTACATGTGTGGTGAAACTAGTCAATAGTAGAGCTGAGTGAGTAGTGGAGTTCACGTCTATAATCCCAGCAGAGGGTGGCTCAGTAGTTCAAGGACATCCTGAGCTCCATAGTGAATTCTAAATGAGCTAAAGTCACTCTCTCTCCTCAAAAAGTAGTAAAGAAGAAAATCCTTGGGCGATGGAGGAAGATGTGATTGGGGAACGACCTAGGAATAGGATTGACATTTTCATTTCATTTCATTTCATTTATTTATTTATTTATTTATTTATTTATTTATTTATTTATTTATTTATTTATTATATAGATAATAAAATCTTTTTTAAAAAATTTTTAAAAAAAGCCGGGCGTGGTGGCGCATGCCTTTAATCCCAGCACTCGGGAGGCAGAGGTAGGAGGATTGCTGAGAGTTCAAGGCCACCCTGAGACTACAGAGTGAATTCCAGGTCAGCCTGGACTAGAGTGAGACCCTACCTCAAAAAACCAAAAAAAAAAAAAAAAAAAAAAAAAGATTTTATTATCTATTTGCAGGCAGAGAGAGAAAACAAGAGGCAGACAGAATGGGCACACCAGGGCCTCCTGTCACTGCAAATGCAACTCTAGACACATGCACCACTTTGTATATGAGGCTTTTCGTGGGTACTGAGGACTCAAACCAGGGCCATCAGGCTTTGCAAGCAAGTGCCTTTAACCACTGAACCATCTCTCCAGCCCAACATTTTCATTTTAAGAATAGCATCTCGGGGCTGGAGAGATGGCTCAGTGGTTAAGGCACTTGCCTCCAGTGCCTAAGGCCCTGGGTTCAATTCCCCAGGACCCACATAAGCCAGACCCACAAGGTGGTAGCCTTGGTTTTCTCTCTCTCTCTCTGCTTGAAAATGAATAAATAAAAATATTTTTAAAAATTTAAGAATAGCATCTCATTAGTCAGGCTGGTATCTAACTTACCATTGTCTTGCCTCTGCCTCTGCCTCTGCCTCCCCAGTGTAGGAATTACAGGCATGTGCTACCACACTTGCCATTGACATTCCCCTCCCTCCTTCCTTTCTTTTCTTTCTTTCTGAGACCAGGGTCTCATGACTCAGCACCACAACTCCAAGTATGGTATTTTTGTTGTTGTTTAGAGGTAGGGTCTCAATCTAGCCCAGGCTGACCTGGAATTCACTATGTAGTCTCAGGATGGCCTCAAACTCATGGTGATCCTCCTACCTCTACCTCCTGAGTGCTGGGATTAAAGTGTGCACCACCACAGATGGCTAAGTTTGGTATTTTTATTTCTTGACCTGTACAGTAAAAATCCAGGTATTGATACTGTAATTATTTGTTAAAAGGAACAGGTGTTTTGTGCCATATTCTCTGTATTGGCTATATCCTGAAATAAGAGAAGGATAAAGGAAAACTAAATATCAAGAGCTGGATTCAAGAGCCATAGTTTTTTTTTTTTTGAGATAGGGTCTCGCTCTAGTCCAGGCTGACCTGGAATTCACTATGTTGTCTCAGAGTGGCCTTGAACTCATGGCAATCCTACCTCTGCCTCCCGAGTGCTGGGATTAAAGGCGTGCGCTACCATGCCAAGCTAAGAGCCATAGATTTTTATTAGAAAAATTTCAGTGCCAGGGATGGGATATTATGGAGGTTTGATTCAAGAATCCCTCATAGCTGGGCATGGTGGTGCACACCTTTAATCCCAGCACTGGGGAGGCAGAGGTAGGAGGATCACCATGAGTTCAAGGCCACCCTGAGACTACATAGTGAATTGCAGGTCAGCCTGGACTAGCGTGAGACCCTACTTCAAAACCCCCCCCCCAAAAAAAAAGAAAAAAGAAAAAAAAGGTTTAAAACCATTCTCAGATGCATAACAAGTTCCAGGTCAACCTGAGCTACATGACAGCCTGTCTCAAAACAAAACCAAAAAACAAACAAAAAAATATAGGTTGAAACAGCTGTGGAATAAGTAGACACTATGTTGTCATGAGTACAGATAAGGATTGTGTTCTCTAGGCCTGGGAAGTGTGTTCAACTTACCCTGAAAGGGCTCCATTGTGGCCACCACAGGACCCAGCTTATGGTTCTAGCCACTTTCTGGAAGGCTGCTGATCTCCCTGCAGCCTTGACTGTGTGGTCAAGGACTTCCCTGAGCTTCAGATCATAGTATGTGATTGCTCTTTTTCTCAATGGTCCAGCCACACTCAGCTTCACCCTTGTGCCAGGATACTGTCACACAGGCCCAGTGTGCTTAGTTGGTAGATCCACAGTGTGCTCACACCTGAGCTCTGATGGTACCAGACTATTGTGGGCACCAAGCAAGGTAATGAAGTCTCCTTTCTCCAGGAAGGCCTTCCATGGCTCCAGCCCACACTGCTTGCGTGGTCTGCCCTCCTGATCCAGCACTGGAACCCTGATGGGACCCTGCATGATGAACTATCTATTTCCTCATAATTTGTCTCCCTGGCTCACCCACACACAGGCTTTGTCTCTGATGGGGCTGGAACTTGCTTTCTCACCTCTCCCTTGAGGCTTGGGCTGTGCCTGAGACAGTTTGGCAGGGCATGAACCCTTTACCTGGGCTTCATATAGCATCCCACACAAGTTCCTGGATCAATTCTAGGTCAGCAGGGAATAAAGGGCATCTAGAATGTGACCAAGTGATCTCTAGAATGTGATCAAGTGATCTCTCAGAAGTCCAGCTCCCACTCAGTTGGCAGGCCAAAGGAACCAAGACCTGTTGTGCTGGAGGGGAAAACAGACATGGTGGGGGAAGGGCAGGAATCAGATTATATGTTTGCACACTGGGCCCAGCAGTAGGTGGGCCTGAACACCTACTAGCCTGGAGGCATAGGTGAACCCTTCCCTTATCCCTTCACCCAGCTAGAACTTGACCCCTCAACCCCTCTAGTCCTCAGTGTGGCCTGGAGCTTGGCGTGAACCAACCCATACAACCTAGGGCTCTTGATGGTGCTTCTTGCTCCCCCTAGAAAGTAAGAAGGGGGGAGGCTTCTTGGATGAACACAGCCCAAGACACCCTGACGAGTGACAACCCAAATGGTGTTGAAAGCATGTAGAAGGTGCTCACAGCTTTCAACCCCTGTCCAGGTTCCCCCATCCCTACAGGGGCCAGGGTTCTCTCTGTACCATTTCTAACTTTGACCGGTCAGTCATACCGTGTTTTCAAAACCCCTCTTCACTCCCAGAGCCTGGTCTCTCATCAGCAGTGCAAGGCTGGGAAGCTTCAACCAGCTGCACAAGAAAGGCCCTGGCACTTAGGGGAACTCTTCCGCAGAGTCACTGCTGGATCACAGGTGTCTTTTAGTCACTGTTGGGCCACAGGTGCTCTTATAAGATTTCAGGATGTGTGACAGGGAAGGGAGCAGAGCCCTAACTATGGAATGTCCTCCACCTAGCTGAAGGCTCAAGGAAGAGTTTGCCAGGAACAGCTGGAAGCCCTGCGGGGCTGGGGCTGGGGCAGGGGGTGCTGATCTCAAAGAAAGGAAAATGAGTCTACCTGTGTCATCAAGATCCATAAGTCCAGGGTCAAGATGGGGGTGCTGTGGGCAACCTGTATTGTGGGTCTTTTGGCCACAGCAAAACTGGAGTCTATGTTATGTGGCCAGTGAGGCTGGCCAATTTCAGATTCATGGTTGACTCAAGATTTTCTAGAGACCATAGGATGGAGCCCACAGCCTGCTCTCTCCAGATGGGACCCAGTCCTGTGATAGACCCTCAGGAACCTCCATGGAGCACCCCAATGTGCAATAGACCTATCTCTGGAGCAACATGGGGTCTTACACAGTGGGACATCCTGACATGTGGGCACCACTCCAGATTCGTGGTACCTCCATTTTGGCCCTACTTCCTCCTAGTAGGAAGTAGGTGATAACCATTTCTCTGCAGCCATTTCTTCTGAGCCACTCACTACGAGTGAGAGAATAAATGTCAAGTCTTGTCACAAGGCCAAGCATATGCCAAGAGCTGGGCGATTGTTCACTTCGCTCCTCCTCCCCCTTTCTCTTGAAGACCTCACATCTAGTCAAATGACCTCAGATTAATTCTGAATAATGCACTTGCAAATGAAAATATGCTTACCACCTCACTGGTTGTGAGAAGAGGCCAGTGAGATGAAACTCCTTGAAAATAGCCAGATTGTGGCGTCAAAGACTCACTGACAGCTGGGCATGGTGGTGCACACCTTTAATCTCAGCACTCTGGAGGCAAAGTAGGAGGTGTGAGTTTGAGGCCCACCAGAGACTACATAGTGAATTCCAAGTCAGTCTGGGCTAGAACTACATAGCAAGACCCTACCTCAAAAACAAAACAAAAACAAAGAGACTCCCTGGCATCATTGATAGTGACAATAGACTAGGTCCTAGTGAATTGGGCACTTATTTGCTCTCAGTGGACCAGAACTGGGGTCTTGATTAGTTTTTGAGGGAGCTGTGGGAGGTACATGGAGATCTGAGGGCATCTGGAGCCCAAAGAGGCTCCCTGCCTCTCCTTTGACTCTCCTGTGAGTGGTCCTATGTCTCTCACTCTCCCTCCATCCAGGGTCCTCCAATCAGGATTTCTACCTGGCTGTGGCCTCTAGATCAAGATTAGGCTAGCCTTCCTTCACATTGGAACCTGTCCCTCTAAAACAAGCACTTAAGCCCGCAACAAACTTGTGATCCTTTCCAAGGGAATGGCAGGTTTTTTTCCCTCTTTTTCTTGTTAAAATTTTATTTATGATGAGAGAGAGAGAGAGAGAGAGAGAGAGAGAGAGAATATGAGTGCACCAGGGCATCTTATCTCATTACACACAAACTCCAGACCCATGTGCCACTTTGTTCATTACATGGGTACTTGGGAATTGAACCCATAATAGCAGGCTTTGCAAACAAGCATCTTTGACCACTAAACCATCTCTCCAGCCTTCCTTCCTTCTCCTTTCCTCTTTCTTCTGAGACAGGATCTCATGTTTCCTTGAACTCTTGATCTTCCTGCCTACCACCCAAGTGTGGGAAATACAGGCATGCACCATCACAGCTGGCTTTTTTTCTTTTTGAGGCAGGGTCTTGCTATGTAGCTCTGGCTGGCCTGGAATGAGGTATGTAGAGCAGGTTGGCCTCCAATTTAGTGTTCCTCCTACTTCTGCCTATCTAGCTCAGGCAGGCTTTCTTTATAGATGGGCAAATGAGGCAGTGAGCACTCTCTGGCCTAAAAAATCCCTGATTCTGAAAGGTCTAGAATGGGGAGTGTATAAGCTGGGTGCCTACTTGTGATATCTACCGATTATTAAGCACTAACAGCTAGTTATTGTAAACAACCACTTCCAAGCTTTATTTTGACCTTGGGGCAGGAAGCATTCACAGGATTTTAGTGTCCCAAGGATATATACCCTGGTTTTCCAGCAATATGTAAATTTCAAGTACAACGTATATGACTCTTGACAATACAAGGAATTCCAACAAAATCTGAGCTTTTTCTTGTTTACTGCAAGGCAGTCAACATTCAACTATTGGATTCTTTCAAAAAGCCATAGGGGTCCCTATTTTAGCACATATCCAGTGACCCTATGTGTGACTCATTCTGGAGCCATTGATATCAGAACAACCTTAGGAGAAATAGATTGTCATCTCCCCTCCCCCATCCTCTGGGAAGATGAGTAATGCCCAAAAATGTCCATATAGTAAGATGGATGGCACCTGGTATGATACCCCCTCCTTTGGGCCAAGTCTCACTCTTCTATCTCAGTCTTATTTAAGAACACAAATTAGGGGGCTGGAGAGATGGCTTAGCAGTTAAGGCAATTGCCTGCAAGGCAAAAGGACCCAAGTTCAATTCCCTAGTCCCCATATACAGACAGATGCACAAGGTGATGCATGTGTCTGGAGTTCGCTTGCAGTAACTGGAGGCCCTAGTGCACCCATTCTCTCTCTCTCTCTCTCTCTCTCTCTCTCTCTCTCTCTCTCTCTCTCTCTCTCTCTCTCGTGTCTCCCCCTCTCTCTCTAGTAAATAAAAAAGAACACAAATTAGAGCTGAGCCTGGTGACCCAACCTTACAATTCCAGCTACTTGGGAGGCCTGTGTAGGAGGACCACAAGTTCAAGGCTTGCCTGGAGTTGTAGTCAGCTTTCTCATTGCTACAACAAAGAACCTGACCAAAATATGGCTTGTGGAAGCAAGGGGTTCATTTTGGTTTACAGACTCAAGGGGAAGCTCCATCATGGCAGGGAAAATGATGGCATGAGCAGAGGGTGGACATCACCTCCACCACAGCACTGCAAACAGCGACAGGAAGGTGTGCCAAACACTGGCAAGGGGAAGCCAGCTATAAACCCCATAAGCTCGCCTCGACAACACACCTCCAAAAAGGTTCCAATTCCAAAACTGCCATACGCTGGGGATCAAGCATCCAAAATACATTAAGTTTATGGGAGACACCTGAATCAAACCACCACACCTGGGTACAGAGCAAGTTTAAAGCAAGCTTGGGCAATTTAGTGAACTCCTATCTCAAAAAAGAAAAAAAAAACAGAGTTAGAGAAATGGGTCAGTGGTTAAAGGAACTTGCTTAAAAAGCCTTTAAGCCCAGGTTTGATTCCCCAGTACAATGCAAAGTCAGATGCATAAAGCGATGCATGGAGTTTGCAGTGGCTAGCAACCCAAACATGCCCATTTTCATTCTCTCACTCTCTTTGTTTGCATGTATATACATTTATATATTTATTTATATATATATAGGGTCTTGATCTAGCCCAGGCTGACCTGGAATTCACTATGTAGTCTCAAGGTGGTCTCAAACTCATGGCGATCTTCCTACCTCTGCCTCCCGAGTGCTGGGACTAAAGGTGTGCACCATCACGACCGGCTCAAAATATTTTTTTAAGTCAATGGGAAAAATATGGAATGCTTCACAAATTTGCGTGCCATGCTAATCTTCTCTGTATCGTTCCAATTTTATTTTATTTATTTATTTTGGTTTTTCAAGATAGGGTCTCGCTCTAGCCCAGGCTGACCTGGAATTCACTATGTAGTCTCAGGCTGGCCTTGAACTCACGGCAATCCTGCTACCTCTGCCTCCTGAGTGCTGGGATTAAAGACGTGTGCCACCACGCCAGGCCCCAAAATATATTTTTAATATTTTATTTGTTTATTTATTTATGAAAGAGGAAGAGGAGAGGAGAGGAGAGAGGGGGAGAGAGAGAGAGAGAGAGAGAGAGAGAGAGAGAGAGAGAGAGAGAGAGAGAGAGAGAGAGAGAGAGAGAGAGAGAGAGAGAGAGAATGGGTGGCCAGGGCCTCCAGCCACTGCAAATGAACTCCAGATACATGCAGATACATACACCACCTTGTGCATCTGACTTTACGTGGGTACTGGGGAATCATCGAATTCGGGTCCTTCTACCTTGCAAGCAAACGCTTTAACCACTAAAACATTTCTCCAGCCCTCAAAATATTTTTTTTAAAAAAGAAAAAACAGTAAAAAAAAAAAAGAGGGTTGAATTAGCTTAGTAACTTTTCTAAAGACACGTGGCCAGAATATGGTGGTAATAGTAAGAGCTCAACCACACCTGTTTTTGACAGTTTATATGCATGGTCTTGGTGACCGATCTCTGTGGTGGCACTTGTTTCAAGGGATCGTCCCTATCCTCTCCGTGGAGAATAGGGCGGCATTGTACGGGCACAGAGTCCTTGGGCTTGTCGCTGCCCCTCCACCTCCACAGGACCCGGTAGGGGCGGGGGAGGTGCAGCCGCCTCCAGGCACCTGTCACTGGTCCAGGCCTGTCGGGGAGCAGCGGGCGGGGGGCGGGGCCAGATGGGCCACAGAACCCGTAAAAGCAGCTCGAGCCAGATGTCCACACCGACATCGGACATCTGTGGCCATGGAGCGTCCTCACTTCCCGATGGCGATGGGCCTGGCCATGCTTGCACTCTGCCTCCTGTCTCTGTGTCCCGAAGCCCGCGCCGAGCTGCGGAGCCGGACCCGCATGACTGGAGAACGCCGAGGACTGTCCCCCAATGACCCGCAGGTGCAGAAGGCTGCACAGGCGGCCGTGGCCAGCTACAACATGAACAGCAACAGCCTCTACTACTTCCGAGACACGGATGTCATCAAGGCGGAGAGTCAGGTGCGGTGGCTGGTGGTCGAGGGAGGGAGTGGGACAGGGTGGATATGGAGGGCAGAACGGGGAGAGGCCCGAGAGGTGCTGCCTTACCGCCAAAAACAAATAAGCACTACTTCTATCTCATTCAGTTCTTTGAAAAAATGAAATTGGATGCCAAAATCCATTGCAACCAACATGTCTAACGTTCAGAAACAGGATCCGACCATACTCTATCTCACTCTCCTGCCCCTGCCAAATGGAGTAGTGGAAGGTGGAAAGTCTACTTCCACATATATGCCTCCACTTCAGGGAGGTGTGCACAGGGGCTTGTCAGCCACCTGTAGGGCCCAGGGCTCCCCTCCTCTCCTGGGTCACTGTCATCAATCTCAACTTCCACTTTATGTCTGAGGATTGAGGTCAGAGTAGAGTTGAAGATGAGGAGGGAGAGGAGGGGTGAGCATCCAGGCTGGGCTTCTAGGTACCTTTGACCTGCCCATCTTGTTCTCAGATGGTGTCTGGTGTCAAGTACTACCTGACGTTGGAGATGGCAAGCACCGAGTGTAGGAAGACCAGGGTCTCTGGAGACCACATGGATCTCACCACCTGCCCCCTGGCCACAGGGGTGCAGCAGGAGGTAACAGCCCTGAGCAAAGCCTGAAGCCCTCAGCTTGTCTATCCTGACTAGTCTGTCTGTCTAGTCAGTGAAAAGCCTGGCTGGACCTGTCCTGTCTGGCCCTTGGGTGACTCAGTCAACAGGCTGGTATGGGGTGCAGGGTGGAGTGGTGGGGTTTTCCTCATGGGGTGGGTGTTGCCTGGAAAGATCTGGGATTAGCTATGTCCACCTGACTACCTGTCAAGTGAGACCACTGATTGTCTGTATCTGTCCCCAGAGAGATGTGGCAGGCAGAGGGCTGGCTGCTGGGAGGAGATAGGCTGAGGCCAGGCTCACCCTTCCTTGTCTACCCTGCTCTCTCCACAGAAGCTGCGTTGTGACTTTGAGGTCCTTGAAGTCCCCTGGAAGAACACCACTCAGCTTCTAAAGCATGACTGTGTGCAGATGTAATGGCCCAGGGCCTATCTCAGGGCAGGATCCATTGGGAGCGGGCCTGGTGGTGGAGGGCACCTCAGGGCCATGGGCCACGTCTGTTGCAATAAATCTCTAATGCTGCTTCTTGCATTGGTTTCCCTTGTGTGCTTCACTCCTCCCTCTCCCAAGTTTCACTCCTGCTCCTGGAGGCTCTCATACCCCACAGCTGATGGGGCACCCATGCCATCCCAGTGCAGGTAGTGATGAGGTGCATCCCTCAAATATGAAGCTCCTCTGCCAGGAAATCCAGTAGTCTAGAGGTAAGGGATGGGAAGGGTACCCCAGTAGCTAGGGCACTGGTGCCTGTGAACTCACTGAAGGAGAGCCTGCCCCTGCTTCTCTGAACACATAGAAGCAGCTTTGGGGTCATGTGTGTGTCAAACCCAGTGGGCTCCAGAGCCCTTGTGTCCCAGGCCACACATGCTCCAGTAGCTGCTGATGGCTGGAGGTGACAGTCATTCAGAGTCCGTGTAGGCCAAGAGGCCATGAAACCATGTCAGTGCTTTCTATACCCCCAGTGGTATTTTCCTAATACTTTGTCCCCTGAAAAAAGATGAACATGGAACCCTAGAGGGAGCAAGATAAAATCTGCAGAGCCCAGGGCCATGATTCCCACAGAAGGGATAAGGTTTTTAATGCCATTCAAAGGAAATAAGTACTGCATTCCAGTGCACCTCACTTTGTGGCTACAATCCTTCACTAGACCCGCCTTCACCAAGCCTCTCCATACAACAGACACATGAATGTGAATGTGCCTGTGAGTGTGTGTGTGTGTGAGATATAAACACACACAAAAAACACCTACATGACCCACTTAGATGCTCTTAGACATTACAGACAGACATGCCCTGAAATACAGCAACACTCACAGCCCAGCCAGCAATTTACAGAGCCAACACACAGAAATACACCCCAGAGAGGCAAAACAGAGATGAACTCACGGCACTCCAAGCACACAATTCAACATTTGTGTCATGTCTAGAAGTTTTTCTCAAACACACCAACATGTACCTACTCTGGGGAGCAGGCACAGAAACTGGGTACTTTAGAAGCTCTAGGTGTTGGTGGTACTGGGCCCAGGATGGCAGCATGGGAGTGGCCTGTCCAGGTAGTTCCCCTCTACTGCTCATGCCTGCTTCCTTCGAAATAAGTCCTCGGACCTCACTTGAGCCTTTTGGCTCTCACACAAATCTCAAGCTGGGTCCCTGTCTATTACCATTGGGCTCCACTAAGGTGGGGATGGAGACTCTGAGTCCCACCTGGGAAACTGAGGTGCTCCAGGTTTGACATGGATGACACAGGTAAAACTTACAGGCCTGCTTCTGCTGGAACCTGTTACCTTGTTAGCTCAGATATCCTGGGTTGTGGGGGGGCTGCTATTGTGAAGGACTCCCTAGCAGAAGTCCCCAGCAAGGTTCTAGCCCAGGGTAGGTGACAGGAAATACTCATTGGATGAATGAATATGTGAGGCCTGGAGTGAGGCAAGGCCCAGGGAAGTCTGCCTAATGGCTTTGCCCATCCCTAGAATCTGTGCCAAAATCCCAGATGGCATTTCCTCTGCACAGTGTATTCCTGGTACTTGGTGAGACAGTGGCATGGCCAGGTCAGAGAGAGGTATTTTTACCTGGAAGCTTCTGTCTTTGAAGGGCTAGGGTTGTCCAGAGGGCTTCCATTTTGTTAAATGTTATGACTTCTCTGTAACCCCTTGTTCCAGGAAAAACCACCAACTGTCCTGGGCCCCCAAACCCAACCAATCAGCTCCTAGTTTCCCCAGCACCTAGGTGAAAATAACCTACCTGGCTCTTAGTTTCCTCAGTAACCATGTCAAAATAACTTATGTATTATTATTCTAGCCTGCTACTGTAATGACAAGTCCCTGCTACCCTACCCACCCCTGGGTCCAAACAATCCTGTTTGAAGTCACCATGGCAAAGTTTGCCAATATCCTGATTCTGAGACCACTAGTTCCAAAGAGTGGACCCCTAGACATCTTCTCACCTGGACCTGACCAATCCTGTTAAAGATTACCCCAACTCCTTCCTCAGGCCACTGGCTAGCACCTGTTTGTGGGTTTTTTTCTTTAAAAAGCCTGTGAGCCAACACTTCAAGGATGCAGCCCCAGCTCCCATATCTGGCTGTATCCCTAATCGATTAGCTTGCAAGTCTGTAGCAATGAAGACTTCCTGCTTCTGAGCTTATTCGGTACCTGCCTTGTCATTTGCGCACCCAGACCCAACAGTCTTCAGGTCCTGGAGACTCCACCACTGCCTGGTCCAGCTCAGTGGTAAAGTAAGCAGGGCTGAAAATAACTGCCACCCTTCAGCTCCATCTCCTGAGTACCTCCAGCCTTCATGACATGCTGGATTGACCTCCACTAAGAGATAGTTGTAGATTGCAGAAGACTTCCCCCAACCCTAGATGATCTTGAACTTGACTTAGTGCTAGGACTTCAGTGCCCAGCACAGGCCAATGGTCCACTGCCAGCCCTGCTGTGAGCAGAGGAGCTCTGCACACCTTCCTCAAGCTCAGGCTGGGAGCCTGTGGCTCTTTACCAAAAGCAGCTAGCCCACATCCATAACATTGCCACTACTTGCCTTGAGATCAGGAGGATTTAAGAGGCCTTCCCTCTTTCATCCCAGCCATGACCTCTAAATTTTTTTTCCAAGGTAGGTTCTTGCTCTAGCCCAGGATGATGATGACCTGGAATTCATTCTGCAGTCTCAGGCTGGCCTCAAACTCATGGTGATCCTACTTCTGCTTCCTGGGTGCTGGGATTAAAGGCATGTGCCACCATGCCCAGCTACCTCTGAATTCTTGATATCACCACTGGGTTATTATTATGTTATGCTGGATACTGGGGTGGAGGGGGTGGGCTGATAGGCCTGAGCCCAATTCTTAGATTCCACTGGTTACCCAGGTCCTGATAATCCAGGTTATTCTAGGAATAATATAATTGTTGTTTTTCTCCGAGTAGGAGAGGACTTTCCACTCTGTCCTCCCCCAGCTCCCTTCAGTCCCTGAGCCAGGCCCTCTGTCTGTGCTATTCCTCTGGCCACTGCTAATATAACTGCTGGATTAACTTGGGGTACTGAGCCCTGGTGAGGTCAGAGGGGATCCAAGAAGAGCTCCTTTCATGTACAGCTCTCAACACACACACCTGTGGAACACTGTAAAAGTTTCCTTACCCCATGCCTCATTAAGACACAAAGCCACCACCATCTGGAGTACTAAAACTCTATTGGGACCCCAGCCCAGCAGGTCCCAGACAATCATGCCTGCAGAGTTAGCTTCTTGTCCCGGCCCACATCTGTGGTCAGCTTGCCAGAGGTTTGAGTCAATATGGTGGTCATCTCCAAGGTCACTTCCCGTAGTCCTCTTCTCCAGCCTGTGGGGTGGTATGGGGGGATGGTGAGCCAGCCTTTGTCAATGTTGTGGGACTGTTACCCAGGGTTACTTCTGGGCACCACCATAGAGTCCCTGTCTCCTTCCTTGTCACCCCTGTCCTCACCTCAAATGCAGTGTCCACAACCTCATCAATGACAGATGCTTGAGAACGAAACTTCTGCTGATGCTGCTCCACCGAGGCCACCAGCTGCAGGAACTGAAAATGGAGCTCCCGCTGCCTGGGGTGCAGGAACAGAGGCAGGAGCTGGGCCAGTTTGCCTGGAATGCCCTTTGGGCCCCCAGAACCCCAACATGGCTCTTCTCAATGGTCTCCATCATAAATTTATATCATCCTAGAATCCCATCTCTAGTATGTCTCCTTCAAAAATATTTGTGTTGGGCAGAAAAATGGCTCAGTGGCTAAAGGAGCTTGCTTGCAAAGTCTGCCAGGCCCAGCCAGGCTTGATTTCCCAATATACAGGTAGGCACAAAGTGGTATGTGCATCTGGTTTACAGTGACAAGAGGCCTTGATGTGCCCATATTCTCTTTCTCATAAATAAATAAAAATATTTTTAAAAATAAAAAATGAGGCCGGGCATAGTGGCACACGTCTTTAATCCCAGCACTCAGGAGGCAGAGATAGGAGGATCGCCATGAGTTCAAGGCCACCCTGAGACTACATAGTGAATTCCAGGTCAGCCTGGGCTAGAGTGAGACCCTACCTCGAAAAACTAAAAAAAATAAAAATAAAAATAAAAAAAGCAAGCAAACAAAAACATTTCGACTGTCTGGTAAGCAAAACCCAGAGAATGGCAACTCTCAGGTATGCCCTAGATGCTGGTCTGGAGCCACACTGGCTAGCGTGGGGCAGGACCTGGCTTCCATAGGGAAGAACCTCAGGGGATCCAGACCTAAGAGCCAGCGCCAAGAACCCTGGTCCTGAGCACAGTCGTTAGTTGGCCTGGCCAGGGATGGAAAGAGATGACTGAACACCTGGCACCAGGCACTGCTCCCCAGTGTCTCCTCATCCTTCCACCTGGGCAGTTTGCCTGCCTTCATGGCCCAACATATATGTTTTGTGGTGGGGACCTCAGCAACAACAGCAGAATCCCTGGATCCTCAATGCTCTCTCTCTCTCTCTCTCTCTCTCTCTCTCTCTCTCTCTCTCTCTCTCTCTCTCTCTCTTTTGTTTTTCGAGGTAGGGTCTCACTCTAGCCCAGGCTGACCTGGAATTCACTATGTAGTCTCAGGGTGGCCTTGAACTCACAGCGATCCTCCTACCTCTGCCTCCTGAGTGCTGGGATTAAAGGTGTGCACCACCACGCCTGGCTAATGGTCTCTTATTATAAGAGACAGGATGTTTCCGAGTCAAGACGAGAATCTCTGCTACTGATACGGGCCTGATGTACTCACCTCTGGTCCTCTGAAAGATGGGTTCTGCCCCACCCTACCCAGGGATACTCATGTCCCATTGGCTTGAACCCAAGCCTTAGTGTGCCACTCCTCCCAGCAAGGCCGGCAATGTCCTTTCAGCTCCCAGCCCACCCATCAACATCCCGACTTAGATCCAAGGCATCCCTTCCCTTCAATCTCCTCACCTCTCTGTCATGGTCCCAAACTTTCTCTCGATGAACTGCATCTGCAAGGCACTCTCACTCATTACCGCCTCAGGATCTGGATAAAGAGATGAGGGTATGGGGGAAGGGGCTTGTCAGGCAGATGCCTAGATTCAAGAGGGCAGAGGAGCATGCCTCTTGGGAGGCATGAGAGAGGGCTTAAGGAATTTCTGTCCCATAGGTCACAAAGAGGTGGAGTGGTGTTGTTGGTTCATTTCCAGCACCCTTTTCTTTCTGTTAGTAGTATTACTTATTTTGTTTTTCTTTCTTTCTTTTTTTTTTTTCTGAGGTAGAGTCTCACTCTAGCCCCAGGCTGACCTGGAATTCACTATGTAATCTCAGGGTGGCCTTGAACTCACAGAGATCCTCCTACCTCTGCCTTCTGCCTTCAGAGTGCTGGGATTAAAGGAGTGCACCACCACACCTGGCAGCTATTAATTTATTTGGCTCCTGGAGGACTGATTAAAGTTCTAAACTTGGAGAGCTCTCCTGCATCTCAGATTCTACAGCTCTGAAACAGCTTGTGGCTTTGAACCTGGCTATGGACAGAACTAGGTTAAAGGAGGAGGACTGGCTCCTACCTGCTCGGTTGAGCTCTGTCAGTGAGTCTTCTAGAAGCTTCTCATGAGCACGGGCTGCTTTCTAGGGAAAAAAAAAGGCCTCAACCCTACCAGATTCTCTTGCCCACACCCCTAGAATCCCTGCTCCTCCATCCACCAGCCCCCTCAGTGATACCTCCAGCTTCGTTTTCTCTAGGCCTTTGAGTAGTGCCATCTGGAAGTTATCTACTAGCACGGCAATCACCAAGCTGAGGAGGGGACAGTGCAGTGCTCTCAAAAGGGACACTGGAGGAGAGGCCCCATACTATCCTCAAGTCCAGTGTGGCATGACTCAGGTGAAGGGGGTGGATTAGGGGAACATGGGTGTTATGTGGGGGAAGGAGGAGCAAAGCTGTTCTCACTTGAGGAAGATGAAGTATTGGATGATGATGTAAATCATGAGAATGGGGATGATGTACCAGGCCCCTAGGGGAGGAAAAGCAGCAAGCGGTCAGCCAGGAAGCTCTTTTGCCTGTGTGGTGCCACAGACCTTTAATCCCAACACTCTGGAGTTTGAGGCCAGCCTGAAACTACATAGTGAATTAGTGAATTTCGGGTCTGCCTGAGCTAGAGCAAAACCCTACCTCAAAAAATGAAAGAGGGGCTGGAGAGATGGCTCAGTGGTTAGTCACTTGTTTGCATAGCCTGATAGCTGGGGTTCCATTCCCCAGTACCCACATAAGGCCAGATGCACAAAGTGGCACATGCATCTGGAGTTTGCAGTGTCAGGGGGCCCTGCACACCCATTCTCTCTCTGTCTCAAATAAGTAAATAAAAAAATAGAGAAAATAAAAAGAAAGTGCTCTTTCCCTGTCAGCTGTGATCTCAGCACTCAGGAGGCTGAGGCAGGAGAATCACTGTGACTGAGGCCAGCCTGGGACTACAGAGTGAGTTCCAGGTCACCCTGGGCTAGAATGAAACTCTATTTCAAAACAAAACAAAGAAGCTTTTCCCCTCTCCCAGTCCTAACCCTTCCAGCAGGTGTCAGCCACCCTTACATCGCAATTGGGTAGCTGACCAGTCTGCCCACGCCTCCAGCCTCCTGGTTCCCTGCCCTCCACCCACCCTTGGCTCGGCTGTCAATATATATGAGAGACCAGTCGTCCAGGGTGAGCATGGTGAAGAGGGTGAAGAGGGTGGTAAAGATGTTCTGGAAGCGTAAGGGGTCCGATTTTCTGAATAGTGCCCGGAGGACCACGGAGAAGAGGACTGGTAGTTCAGGACCAAACCAGAATCTCATTCCCTGCTTCTGTGGGTCACCCCCAGCCTCGCCCGCTCCACCCAGTCTACTCGGCCACGCCCTCCAGACCACGCCCACCCGCCACACCCTTCCTCCTGCCACGCCCAGACCACGCCTTCCTCCAGCTACACCCCACCCTCCCGCCACGCCCCTCCTCCTGTCACACACTCCCTTCCCCCCGCAGCCTCCGCCTCACAGGATACAGATACAGGTAAACATGAGCGTGAGGATGGCCATGATGGA
Organism: Zapus hudsonius; assembly: GCA_004024765.1. Taxonomy (NCBI): domain Eukaryota; kingdom Metazoa; phylum Chordata; class Mammalia; order Rodentia; family Dipodidae; genus Zapus; species Zapus hudsonius. The sequence goes on along the minus strand of PVHP010020778.1, from coordinate 4,022 downwards.
CGGCAAGGATCCGCTCAGCGTTCCCGTCACTTCGTGGAGTTTGGTCAGGATGCTGTGGACGAAGATGGAGAGGGAAGCTGAAAGAGCGCGCGCGGGGGGTGGGATGGAGATCTGTGCCCAGCAGCTGCAATGGGCACTGAAAGCAAGGGTTCTCTTATTTGCTGGTGACTTTGCATGAGTCCTGACCCTTCCCTGTAAAATGAAGAGAATCGTTCCCGCATGGAACCCAGCGAGGCTTACCAGAAGCGCCACCCACTCCTCCCCTTGTGCAGGTCACAGTAGAGTCCTTGGTCCGTGTGTCCTCTCTCCCTTCTGTCCCACCAGAGTAAGCAACCTTAATTGTGCAGACCTGAGTCTCCTCAGAACCCGGATGGCCCTCAGGGCTCGCATGTTCTTGAAGACTTTGAGGATAAGAAAGAGGCTCTGGTTGTAGAAGGAGTAGGAGAGAGAGTGGACTTGTACGAGCACGAAGTCCAGCACAGCCATGACCATGATGAAGAAGTCTGAGGGTAGATAGGCACCTGAGTGGAGCAGGGGTCTGCCACGCCCGAGACCCACGGTCCCCTCAAACGCCAGCACTCCTCCCCCTCTTGCTCTCAGCCTTCCCCCATAGTTCCACCCCAGCTTCAACCCTGCTTACCCAGATTGTTCCAGGGATCATAAAAATACTCCAGGCCCAGAGCAATGGTCTTGAGCAGGGCTTCTACTACGTAGATGCAGAGGAAAATCCAGTCCAAGACCATGAAATACCACTCTGGGGACACCAAAGTTTTTCTCAGGTTACAACTCCAGCACCCTGGACACCTCTATTTCTCCCTCATCACTGATCCAAACACTGAGGCTATCTTTGTCTCTGCCTTCTATGGATGTGTGACTTGACCTTTCTGTTCCTTAGTTTAGAGCAGTTGCGCCACCTCGTGGTCACATCCATGAACAGCATAGCTGCCTCTAGTACAGCTGGGTTTTGGAAGACCTCAGGCATTATTATTTATACTAACTCTGGGAATGTCACCAAATTTCCAGTTCCAGTGAAGATCAAGTGAGATGAGATATACAGATCTCTTGGCACTGAATTAGACTCACAGGAGTCCCTGGAACCACATCAGGTGCTTTGCCCATAGGAACAGGGGCCCTGATTCTTACCGCCTCTGATCTCCAGTTCAGTGAAGGTCTGGGCTACAAGCATGGCTGTGTTGAGGCAGACAACAAAGAAGATGAAAGTCTCAAAGGCCAAGGTCTGGGTCAGTTTCCATATCATTCTCCGGAAACCCCAAATGAGACTGTTTAATTTTTCCCACAACCGCTGGAAAACATTCCCAGAATGCAGCTTCTTATGGGCCCGTTGGATCCGGCCTGTAAGGGTCGGGGTGTGGGTGTCAGAAACTCATGTGAGGGGGTTCAGGAATCTCAGGCACTTCCGAGATGGGTAAGAGGGCTCATCATCCCTAACTGCTGGCCTGCTGTCTACTCATTAATGTGCCCTATGCTTGTCCTGTGCAGGTCTTAGGGCCACAATTCTGAACCCTTCCACATCAGAGGACAAGCTGTTAAGGCTTCCTGACACTATATCTCCATGTCTTCTTTGCTTGCTGAACAACTAGGAACCAAGTCTGGGAGACTGTAACAGTCATGGTCCCTCCCTGCCTTCCAATAAGGTTCTCATTTCAGGCACTGGTTCCCAGGCTCTGTACTCAGTGGCTCAGTGTGTGTGTGTGTGTGTGTGTGTGTGTGTGTGTGTGTGTGTGTGTGTGTGTGTGTGTGTGTATACACTTAGAATTCACAGGGGCAAATGCTCTGATGTGGAGGATGACAAGCCTTTATCACTGGATGGCCTGCAGTTGGTTAAGTAACCAATCCCAACTTTGTACTCCTTGAGTGCAGAGGCTCTCTTGCCAGGGCAGGCACAGCAGGCACCCACCCACAGTTGACACAGGAGTCTCAATGTTTGAGAAGGGAACACCTGAATGAATACAGCAGCGGCTGAACGGAGAAATACCTCATGGCCTTCAGAGGAGTCTAATTCGAGGAATAAAGGATGGAATAGGGATCAGGAAGAAGAGTGAACAGCTGAAGGAATACACATGCAAAAGAGGATGGAGCGGAGCGTGGTGGCACACACCTTTAATCCAGCACTCGGGAGGCAGAGGTAGGAGGATTGCAGGGAGTTCAAGGCCAGCCTGAGACTACATAATGAATTCCAGGTCAGCCTGGGCTAGAGTGAGACCCTACCTCAGAAAATCAAAACAAAAAAGGATGGAGCCATGGTGCAGAAGGCCTGTAGTTCGTTCTGAATAAATATGGGCTGGGTGTGAGGGCCCAGCAAAGACTCACTTTTTCGCTTCTGATGCTGCTCATCTTCAGTCCAGGTGTTTGATTCTTTGGAGGTTTCCCGGGGATGCACTTTGCTGGACATACGGGAGCGAAATGTAAAGTAGGAAGGAGTCATAGTTGGGGCTGAGCCCTTGGCTCCTGGATGAGCCTGTGAGGCACCAAGTACGCTTTGGGACTTGTACGGTAAAGAGACTTGGGAGGTGCTCCTATGGTGCTCCCTGTAGTGGTGCTCCCCATGGTGGTAGTCTTTGCGGTAGTGGTGCTCGCCATGATGGTAGTCTTTGCGGTAGTGGGGGTCGCCACTCCGGCTCCGGCGATGACCATGGGGCTGAGAAGCTCCAGGTTGGTAGGACTCCTCAGGGGAGTGCAAAGTGAGGCTCTCTCCATACTGAGGATGCCTTCGGTGGTGGTGGGTGTCAGAATAATGAGGCCTGCCATAGTGGTGGGATTGGCGATGCCCGTGGTAAAAGGCCACAGTATGGGAGTCTTCTTGGTAAGGGTTGCTTCTCCTATGATGCCCACCATGTTGGCCATGGCCATGGCCAGAAACATTGGGGTGGTGTGACCCACCATGGTGATAGGACTCAGAAGAAGAGAAGCGGGTTAGAGTGTCTCCAGGTTGGTGGGGCCCACCATGGTGATGTTTGCTGTAGTATGGGGACTCAGATTGTTGGGAGTCATCGTGATGATGGACACCACTGTGATGCATCTTACCACTAGGGTGGTGCTCATAAAAGTGATCCTCACGATTGGAGTGGTGCGGGACAGTGCCATGGGAGAAACCTGTAGTAATGGATGGGTGGTTATAGGCCCTGCTATGATGGTGGGAGAAATGAGAGAAATCTGAGAACTCACGGAAATTATGGGATTCACCATGACTGGATCTTTTGTGATGATGGGCTCCACTATGGCCTGACCTGTGGTGCGGGGCTGATGGAATGGGAGAGCCTGTATCGAATTTGCTGGTATTTGGCTCATGCTGAGCCTCTTCAGCCTTTGAGGGCTGATCCATGGTTATGCTGGGAACCCTGAAGCAAAGAGAGTGCAAGAATAGACCCAAGGCCCTTTCTAGATTTCCCTTCTCAAACTGAGCTCAATGCCAACTGTGGTCCTGGGCTTCTAGGAAGTCCTGACTATTCTCTTGGAACATTCCTCTGTGTGATGTCACCAGCTGGCACAAATGAGGACTCTTGGACTATAGTTCAGAGTCAAGAATTATTGGGTCTAACACCTTCATTGTAAAATAAGGAAAGTGGGATCCAGAAAACTGAAGCGTAAAGCAATGGCAAAGTTAGATCAAGAAAGAAGTCTATTTTTTTGCAGTGGCAGGAGGTCTTGATGTGCCCATTCTCTCTATTTCTCTCTCTCACTCTCTTTCTCAAGTAAATAAATAAAAGATATTTAAAAGAAAGAAAGAGCCGGTCATGGTGGCACACGCCTTTAATCCCAGCATTCGGGAGGCAGAGGTAGGAGGATTGCTGTGAGTTCAAGGTCACCCTGAGACTCCAGTGAATTCCAGGTCAGCCTGAGCTAGAGTGAGACCCTACCTCAAAAAACAAAAACAAAAGATATGTAAAATTTATTTTTTAAAAATATTTTATTTATTCATTTTCAAGCAGAGAGAGAGAGAGAGAGAGAGAGAGAGAGAGAGAGAGAGAGAGAGAGAGAGAGAGAGCGCAACAGGGCCACCC
>PVHP010020777.1:0-30113 GCA_004024765.1 Zapus hudsonius | reverse complement strand
TCTGCCACAGCACTGCAAACAGCGGCAGGAAGGTGTGCCAAACACTGGCAAGGGGAAGCTGGCTTATAACCCCATAAGCCCACCCCCAACAACACAGCTTCATCGAGGTTGTAAAACCCAAACTGCCATCAGCTGAGGATCGATCTATCAGAACACATTCAATTGTTTGTGGGGGACACCTGTATCAAACCATGACACTTGCTTTCTGCCTTCACATAGTCTATGCTCATTTCACCTATTTAAATAAATCTTGCTTTTGTTGTCTCTGACTGTTTGTTGCTATTTTTCTCTTTCCCTTCTGGTTGAAACACTCGTTATTCTCAACCCTCTTCTTTTCCTACTTACACAAATCCCTTCTCACACTGTGTACGAAGCCATCCCTCACCTATACATTTAAGTCATACACTTCCACAACCTCTACTGGAGTTAGGCTCAGGGCCCGAGTTTCGGCAGCCCTAACAAACTAGGCTCAACCTCGATAAACCAATGAAAATAACCAAATGTGCCCATATTGGAAATAGGGACAGAGAGGTCCAGTGATCGCTCATCTTTGAGGTTCTGACATGAGGTTTAGGTTTAGGTAGAGGGCCAGATGTATGCATAGCTACTCAGAAATGGCCAAAATGCAGCCCTACCCACGCTCTGCCTCTCCTGAAAGGTGATAATGGTAGGTCATCAACACTGTGTAAAATCTCTTTCTGGAAATTTCCTCACTGCTTGGCTCCAGGCACTAGCCTTTTCTTCATCCTGAGATTTCTTATTTTATTTTATCTTATTATTTATTTATTTATTTTGGTTTTTAGAGGTAGGGTCTTGCTCTAGCTCAGGCTAACTTAGAATTCACTATGTAGTCTCAGAGTGGCCTCGAACCCACAGCAATCCTCCTACCTCTGCCTCCCTAGTGCTGGGATTAAAGGCATGTGCCACCATGCCCAGCCTTCCTGAGATTTCTGGGGAGGAAACTGAGTAACTCTTTAGAATACTTTTATAGCCCTCTTCAAACAAAGAAAACATGGGAATTTGGGGGTTTTTATTTGCAGAGTATAGACATACACATTTATATAGGAAATCATTTTAGGGGTAGGCACATTCTTGAAATATTCTGTTAAGGACTACACTGCCCAGTTTAAGGCCATCATTTAAGAAGGAAAGATGGCGACACACCTTGGAGTATACTTAGCTCAAAGTCAAGGAGCACATGCTTAAAAAGGTTGAAATGGTAAACAGTAATACCTCTGGGCATGCACAGCTTGTACCATAATGTTTTAGCTGGTCATAAAGAAAAGGACGCTTTGAAGGTGCATTAATATAAGAATTTGCCCCTAAAAGTGCCTGCCTTACTTAGCAGCTAACACTCTCTCTTATGTGCCCCCATTGCAATCTGTAGTTTCCTTATACTGACAGGTATCAGCAATAGTGGAATTGTTTGACTGGAATGGAGACTCCTTAAAAGAAGCAGCTATATTTCTCAATTATATGTATGCAGAGCCTAGCACATAGTAAGGGATGCCTATATAGTTATTAGATGAGTGAATATATGATTAAGTTGATGTGCATAAATAAGTAATATGGAGAGATGGACAGATAGAGAAGAAATGAAAGAGACGGGAAAAGAGTAAATCATGTCATTGTTTCATCCAAGCTGGAGATCTCAGAGTGCCTCACTGGCCCCAATAAGACTCTTTCTCCCATTTTCCACAGTGGCTAGTTACATCAAGTCTTCACTTTTCTCTTCAAGGTATCTTACCTCAATCCTCTGTCATTAAAAAACTTGCCACTTACTTTGCTGAAGAATTAGAAGCTTAGAGATCATTAGGCAAGAAGCCCTTCAACTTCTTGTCCACTGTTTCCAAACTAAGACACTCCTCTGTCTAAATCTTCCTCCCTCTCTTTCCTCTGAGTCAAGATTGTGTCTAAACCAGAATAAAAATTTAATGTTGCTTCACCTGCCTTCTAAAAGATCAAAGTGTTAGAGAACAATAAGATTTTTTTTTTAAAGCAGCGAGAGGTTTTATTTTAAGAACAAAGTGAAGCTACAAGTTTTATATATACTGTTTCTCAGGCCATCCAGTGCAGGTGGGGGTCCCAGGTTTCCAGCAGGTTGCTGGGTGTATTGTTAGGAAAGGATATGTTTATTGCCCAAGCCATTGTGTTCCTGGGTCCCTGTGATTACCTGCCTCACTTCTGTGAGGGATTGACAAACTGCAAAGTTGAAGGATTTAAAAAACAAGGTGGATTTTAATTTGGAAACTTTTTTCCTAATCATTGCTCTGCTAATGTTTGATTTTAAATACCTTTGGAATCTCTTGAGAGGAAAATTAGTATTAACACCTAAAACTATATGCTAAAAGGCAAATTAACTGTGCTATTATTAATTTTTCAAATATTGGAAAGTTGCACAAAATTGTTTTAAATGTCTAATGTTATTGGGTCTGTCTTTGCTTGCCAAAGAGAGAAAGAGTACTATATAAATTAGAATATTATGAAACTTCATCTCAGTGAGATTATTTTAGAGATAATTTATTCTGTTCTTTTAAAATTCTTTGGCTGGACCTTAATACTCATCCACCATGACCCAGGGAACCGAGCAGAAGAGGGGGCAGAAAGACCGTGAGAGCCGTGGTGGGAGAGACCACTCAGCCGACAATCTCCCCCACCACGGCTCCCCCCCCACTCCTCCGCTCAGCTCCCCAAGCAGTGGCAGGTGAGCACCAAGGCTGCTTTAATGTTGTGAGCTTAGGGGTCTTTGTGTCGAAAATCGTTGGTTTCTGTCTCACTGGCTTATCCTGTGTTGATTGAATGGCTGTGGCTGTGGGTCCCTTGTTCATCCCGACATTCTCTGTGGGGTTCCATATGGATCCTCCACGATATGACTGTGGTGGCTCATATATTGCCAGGATCTCAGCTTTCTGCCTGCATTGGTAGGGTTATATGGGCCACAGCTCTCTCGCTGCATCCTGAAAAATACAAACACAATCTCCATCGGAGAGTGAGATCAGTATAGGTTAACAAATATACACCATTCTGGATTACCTAGATTCTATTTTTAGAAGCCTCCCCTTCAGTCGCTAGCATAGTGCATCTTTTCTTGGGAGCCCAAGAGTATGGGATCCGGTGCATATCGCCCTGAATCCCCAGTTCCAATCAAGGGTTCCCCCTCACTGAGTGGAATATTTGGCCGAATTTAATAGCTGTCTCCCCCCAGGCCCAGGCTCCTCCATTGCACAAGTGCTCCTTTCTTGGTTTGCTGTTCTCTCCCAGTAGGAGGTGTGGTTACAATAAGATTTTATCAACAATTAACCACTTCCTTAATGCTTAGGAAGAAGCCATCAGCAACAATTAGGTCAGCCTTTCTTAGAATTGTGACATAAGGGAGGACATCTCAGCACTCTCTTGTGTTGGGATGATCAAATGTTAACTGGCCTGTCATCAGGCCATGGGCGGTCCTATCTCCTGAGCACATGTCAGAGACTTGTCAGAAAGTCTGCCCAGGATGATTTAGGCCATTTCTGGGGTTGGTTGGAGGAATCTTTGACTCTTAGGGGACACTTGGCAATGTCTGCAGACACTTTTGTTCATTACAAGCAGAAGTGTTACTGGCATCTAGTAGACAAAGGGCAGGGCTGCTACTCAAAATCCTTAGATGCACAGAACAGGTCTCCCCCACCACAACAAAAATTATTTGGCCTTAAATATTAACAGTGTCAATATCAACACTGACCTAGGTCACCTATTATTTCCACTTCTATAATTCACATGGAAACAAAAAAGATACTAAGTGTGGAATATGTGTCCAAAAATTTTGAATCCTTGTAAGAGCTGGATGTGGTAATGCATGATTGTAATTCCAGCATTTTGGAAGCTAAAGAAGAGGATCAAGAGTTCAAGGTCATCCTTGGTCATGTAATGCATTTGAGGCCAGCCTGGGCTACATTAAACTGTCACAAAAAACCCAAGTTTATCACTGTTGTAGTCTGCCACATGCCACTGGGATGAATCTCCAAACCAGGCACATTATGGGAGGAAAGGATTTATTGAAGCTACAGATCCAGGGGAAGTTCCATAATGGTAAAAGAGGCTGGCCCCCTTTCACAGGCCCAAGCAGAGAGAAAAAACCCATCACCAACACCAATACACACAGCAGCAAAACAGGCAGGGTAAAGAGAGAGATTTTCTCCTCCTTTATATCGGCTTAGGGCAGGGTCTTACAACTCTTTCCCAGCCTTATTGACACCCTGAGTCTCTGGAATTTCCTTCCTGCACTGTCTTGCCAGGAAAGAATGTCTGTTTCTAGATCCCTGAGCTTCCTTACATCCTGTCCCCTACTGAGAGGACTGCCTTCCAGTAACAACCTCAGAGAGCCACCCCAAGATTAGTAAAAAGGTCAAGTTGACAACAAAACCATTACAGTCACAAAAAACAGAGGAGAACCTTCTCCTGTGCTCTGTGCTCTAAGAGCCCGGACCATCTGCACGCTTCATGGATCTCAGAGCCGAGCTGGACCAGGCACATGTAGTTGTGTAAGTTGCTTGGGTTGCATTGATTCTGTGAGAGATATTATAGTATATGGACTGGGACCATCACAAGCCTTGTCTTAGTTTGGAAACAAGTACCTCTGTATGTGTGTCAGCATACATACGGGACAGACAGGGTAGATGCATAAACAAAGGTTTCTTGAATGAGGTAGATGAATGATTGAAAAAAATTGAAAGAATTCTGAAACGAAGAAGGGTGAATGAAGCTGGAAAGCCCAGGAGACATAAACATGTTTACCTTTTTGTGGTTGAAAATCTTCAGGAGATGATAGACACCTACGGTCCTGTTGCCATGTGCAGGGACATGCAGGTGACAGCACAGTGGGCAGAGGGGACATTCTAGACCATCATTGCTACCGTTTCTTTGACTACGTGGCTGGAAGTACTTCACACAGAAGAGACTGTGAACCACATAAATATGTCCTACCAAGCCCAAACTCAGTAACCCCAGATTCTGGCTCCTCTTAACCAGATTCCAAAATCCCCCGTAAGTTTGACACCACTCAACACAAATATGATGAAGACGGTGTTGGAAAAGAGGTAATGATCTAATTATTTATGTGAAAATATATTTAATAAAATGGATCAGTCCATATAGACACTGTGACGACCCCTCCAGGAATATATAAAGGACTCTGCAGCTTCAGTTTTATCACTTCACCAGTAATTCTGCCTCTAAACCAAACTTTCTCAGGTAATACTTTACACAAATGGTCTCTAATTTCTTACTTTCTAATAATTTGCTTTGAACAAAATTGTAAATGTATATAATATATGAGCAATATTTTTGGGAAATGTTTTTTTAAATCTTAAATTTATTTATTTTAATTTGAAATGGGGTTTCAGGCTGGACCTGATCTCAGGTGATCTTCCTACCTCAGCCTCCCAAGTGCTGGGGTTAAAGTGCGGGCATATGCCATATCAAAGGTCACCATACCTGACTGATTTGGGTTTTGTTGTTGTTGTTTTTTTGTTTGCTTGCTTTTTTTAATTTTGTTTTTCAAGGTAGGGTCTCTAGCTCATGCTGACCTGGAATTCACTAAGTAGTCTCAGGGTGACCTTGAACTCACTGCGATCCTCCTACCTCTGCCCCCCAAGTGCTGGGATAAAAAGCGTGCACCACCACACCTGGATTTGATTTAAGGTTTTTGAGACAGGGCCTTGCTATGTTGCTCAGATTGGCCTAAAGCGCACTATGTAGCCCAGGCTGACCTCAAGCTCATCACTTCTTGCCTCAGCTTCCCCTTTGCTGGAGTTACAGGCATGTGCACCACACCTAATTGGATTATTATTTTTAAATATTTTATTTATTTATTCATAAACAGAGAGCTACAGAGAGAGACAGAGTATGGGCACACCAGGGCTTCTAACCTCTGCAAACAAACTCCAGATACATGGGCCACTTTGTGCATCTGGCTTAGGTGGGTACTGGGGAATTGAACCAGGGTCCTAGGTTCTGGAGGCCACTGCCTTAACTACTGAGCAACCTCTACAGCCCCTGGATTATTTTTTTTTAACCAGAGTAAAACATTCTCAATAAAGTAAAAATATCTTTACTGACTATCCCAATCCTCTCCACCCCCTTCTCTTTGGCTTTGCTTAAGCATGGCAGGTGTGCCTCCACCACAGGTGCCAGGCTTTCCTCTTCAGGGATCATATATCTGCTTGCCTTCCTCCTTCTTTCTTTAAGTCTTTGCTCAACTGTGACCAACCGTCATCTACCTCCTCCACCCTCTACCGGTATTCATGACTCCACTTTCTCTACTCCAGGCTTTTGTTTTCTTTTGTCCTAGTCATTATCAATGCCTAAATACTAGGTGATGCACTCACTTTGTGTATTTATTGTCTACTGTTAGCTCAAAGACCTCTGCTGTGTCCCTAGTGCCTCAAATGGTGCCTGACACCTGATCTCCACAAACAACAGCTTCTACACATCCTCTGACTCACTATTGGCCATCTCTCCGAAGAGATTTTCCTAGCATTTACTCCTCCCCTGCCCTACACTCTGAGTAGTGATATGGTCCCATACCATCTTGTGTTTATTAGACTAGGCAGATATTATATTAGGTTGATTTTTTTTTTGAGATAGGTCATCATGTGCCTCAAATTCACTATGAAATCAAGGATGACCTTGAGCTTCTAGATCCTTTTCCCTCCACCTCCTGAGTGCTGAGATTATACATATGAGCCACTATGACTAGTTTATGTGTGTGCTGGGAATTGAACCCAGGGCTTCATACATGCTAGGCAAGCACTCTACTGAGATATTTGCCCAATATAGGTTGTCTTTTCACATTAGTATATTAAATCTCTTATTAGATAATCATGTGATAATCCTGCCTATGTCTCTAAGGACTAACAAGCTTTTTGAATGAAACTGAACAAACAGGAAATAAGACAAATAGAGGAGAGATGATCTGTCATCAATTTGTTTGAAAATCTACTGGTATGACGAAGAGGGAGTGGGAAGGAGAGGAAAAGGAGAGAGAGGGTCAGCTAAGTGTCCTTTTTCTTTATTGCCTAAAGGCAAGACTAGATAGATTTATAAGCATAGCTCCTGTCCACCCCCTCCCCATGCCTGAATCTCAGGTTTCAGCTTTCACTGAATTCCAGATCAGGAGACAAATACCTCAAAGACCATGCTCACTGCTCCCAAGAAGAAATTCCTTTCTTTATCCCAATTTCACCAGCTCGGGCTCAAGCCTGGGCCACTGGGCAGCACTGCGTTTCCCCCCAGACGGTCTCATTCTCGCTTCTATTGGCAGGTCACTCAGTGTCTGAGAAGAATGTGGTGTCGGGCAGCAACACAACTTTGCAAATCTTCAATCTCCAGCTTTCTAACTATGCTTGTCTCACTTGGCTTTACACGACCAAGCAGAAGATTGTAGAATGGAACGAGGGAAAAGCTAGATACTTCAACTCGACATTTAAAAACAGGGTCCTGTTTGATCCTCAAACATCTGCACTGCACATCTATAAGGTCCAGAAAGAGGACAGTGGCACTTACCACCTGCGGGTGTTGGCAGATGGCCGTGAGAAAGAAGAGCTGATCACTCTGAAGGTGCTTGGTGAGTATGGGGAGCCAAGGACAAAGATCCATTCCAGGGACCTGGGTGGACCTCTGGGAGTCCTGGTGACACTCTGTGGGAGAAGGTGAGGAAAACTTCAAGACAAGCTTAATTTGTTATTTTCCCTGAAGTGAGCTAGCAGGACCCCCCCCCAAAAAAAAAAAAAAAAAAAACAAACAGTAGCTGCCAAACATTTAAAACCTCTTGTGAAGTGAGTAAGCGGAAGACTTGAAGAGAATAAATCTGGAAATAACTTAGAGAAACAAGTTAAATGAGGAAAGATTTATTGTGGCTCATAGCTTCAGAGGTTTCAGTGTATGGTCACTTGGCTCCATCATCCATGACACTGATGAGGCAGAGCATCATGGGAGAAAGGTGCAGTGGAGTAGACTGCTTGCTTCAGAGAGAGAGAGAGAGAGAGAGAGAGAGAGAGAGAGAGAGAGAGAGAGAGAGAGAGAGAGAGAGAGAGAGAGAACCCAAACCAAGGATACATTTTTCCAAAGTCATGTTCCTAGTGAGGCGTGCTCACCTCCACCAACTAGGCCCCACTTAAAACTATTCTCACTGCCTCCCAATAACCCACCTAATTTTAAATCCATCAATGGATCAATCTATTGATGAGATCAGAGCTCTGTGACTTGTTTTCCAAAAGTACTGCCAACCAAGGTTCCAGCCAACGTTTAACATGTGAGCCTTCAGGAGAGACACAAAAAGAAAGGAACAAACCACAACAGACAGAAAACAAGAGATTATTTCTTCTTTATTTCTTTCATTCTGTTCTATAGTCAAATCAATTATAAATTTAGTTTAATTTTCTCTTTCCATATATATGTATATATATTAAAGATTCCTAATACACAGAAATGGTAAATATTTAAGGAGATAAATGTTAATTACCCTGAGTTAATTAATATGATTGTGTGTTGAATCCGCCCTACAAATATGCATACTTACTAAGTGTTGGTTACGCTTTGAAACCCTTCTGGTCCATTACTCAGAAGCTGTGGCACCTTGAACAGAGATCCCTTTGTCCAAATTATCTAAGGCTCTTTTGATGACAAGTTAGCAATTCATTGTACCTTTACCAAAAAATGAAGTTGTTTTAAGAAACTATTTCCAGCAATTCAAGCAGTGTAGAAGAGTCAGGAAGGGTTGAGGGAAGGAAGATTGAGAACCAGGGCCAGTTCAGCATCCCTGGGCTCGGGAATGCTCAGATCCATGCCATTCACACGACTTCTTTCTCAACCTTTGGCATTTGTACCTTGGAATTTAAATTTGATCAGAGAGAAACCGATTGGTTCAGCTTGTTTGTGTATATGTGTCTGACCTAAAAATTTATGGTCAAAAGGACCAAGTAATTAATGCAAAGTGTGGCTCCTGGGGAGGCCTCAGTGGGGTTGAGGTAGGAAGTTGTTACAAAAGAAAAGTTATTATGAGGACAATTATATAAATTTTAAGGCATTAATTATAAAGATTAAAGTTTATAATGGAAGTTAAAAAAATGAATGTTATCGCAGTGCAAGTGAAGTATTGCATATATTCAAGTTCCGCCAGAGAGATGAACCCTGGTTTAAGAAGTCAGAGTCCCCTTCTCATTCATTTCCTCCAGGGCCTGAAATTTAGGAAGTAGGTCCTGGGAACAGGAAAGTCTCAGACAGTGTTGTTGTCACAAACCATCTCTCTTTTTTTTTAAAATATTTTATTTATTTTTTGTTTTTTTAATATTTTATTTATTCATTTTCAAACAGAGAGAGAGAGAGAGAGAGAGAGAGAGAGAGAGAGAGAGAGAGAGAGAGAGAGAGAGAGAGAGAAAGAGAACACCAAGGTCACACCTTGTGGTTCTGGCTTATGTGGGTCCTGGGGAATTGAACCAGGGGCCTTAGGCACTGGAGGCAAGTGCCTTACCTGCTGAGCCATCTCTCCAGCCCACAAACCTTCTCTCGATGACCAAAAATTAGTAAAGAAACACTAAAATTAATGCCAGAAATCTGATATTTGATAGTGTAACATATAAACTAATGGTGTGACATTTCATGTCTGAAATAGTGAATTTAAGTTTGTAACCATTTAAATTACTCATTAAACATTTATTTTATGAAAGAATGTATACTAGCTGGGTGTGGTGGCACATGCCTTTAATCCCAACACTCAGGAGGCCAGAGAGAGGTAGGATTGCTGTGAGTGATCTTTAAGACCCTATTTTTCTTGACCTAGAATTAAATAAAAACTGTCTCAGAGACAACCTAGGGTCCAGCTCCATTCACCCAGGAAAGCACCAATTAGCCTGTCCTACAGTTAAACCTATGTATGTTCTAGCCTTTGTCTTATGGCTTGCTGTAGATTATAAAATGGTCCCAGGAATGGAGTGTTAGAAACCCCTCCCCCACCCAGTCCACTTCCAGTTTAGCCAAACTCTAAATAAATATTCCTATATGAATTCCCTCCTGTTTCCTGATTTCTTTCTTTCTTTTTTGTTTTTTTTTTGGGGGGGGTTCATTTGTTTTTGGGTTTGTTTATTTTTTGTGGTAGGGTTTTGCTCTAGTCCAGGCTGACCTGGAATTAGGCTGGCTTTGAATTCATGGAGATCCTCTTACCTCTGCCTCCCCAGTGCTGTGATTACAGGCCTGCACCACCACTCCTGTCTTCCTAATTTCTTTTAAACTAAGGGAAACAAAGACAGCTGATTTATGAACCTAAGTGTTCTGTAATGGTGGCACCAGGGGCTTTGCCTGGTGCAGGCTGAGCCCCTTACCTCAAGACTCTCCCTGAAACTGAGCTCTGCAAGTCTTTAGGGACAGTGTGGCCCCAAGTGGCCAGCTGTGGACCCTTGTTAGAAAAAGAGTTCTAAGCCTCTTGGGCAGTTGGGAAACCAAATCAGAGCCTAGCTAATCTCTCAGCCAACTTTCTGGCTTACAGGTGACCATCACCCCATTTTGTTCCCGATGGCACTTACTGATCTCTGGCTTGCCCTCTGGCATGAGTGCAGTGTCCCTGAAGATCAAGGCTGCTCAGTGGCTTCCTTTATAGGAGCCTCCTCTCTATGACTGTCATGAGGGCAATCACTGCCCCTCCCTGGCTCCCTTTGTAATTTGTTGGTTAAACCCTCACAGCAGAATGCCTCACAAATGCATAACTTCACTGTCTAATAAAGTGCTCATTTTCAGATCCTGTACCCAGGCCTTTCATAAAAATTGAGAAGAAAGAAAAACTGGATGACGCCTGTTCTCTGAAGTTATCGTGTGTGATAGAAAACCAGACTTTCAACTATGCCTGGTATGGGGACTCAGGGCCCTTTCCCAAGGAGGAGAGAGCTGTGCTTGAAGTCCTTATTACACCACAGAACCAGTCCAAGTTCTACACGTGCCAAGTCAGCAACCTTGTCAGCAGCAAGAACGACACCATTTACTTCACTCCACCTTGTGCTCTGGGTAAGAAATACCTTGCCGGGAGCCATGGTGGGCACAGGGCTACTGCTCCGCTCTTAGCTCTGCCACCACCTCCCAGCCACCTTTCCTAAAAGCTGAGGCCTGAGTTGGATAGTCTGAGGCATCAGAGTCATTAGGGAAGTGGGAGAGCAGTCCAGGCATGCTGAGCAGGGGCCTGGCTTTCGGTGGATGGCCGAAAGAGGCAAGAGAAGAAGAAAGAGTGGATGAGTGTGAGAGAGGCTGGTGAGAGGAGTGTGAGCCTAATCTCAGGTGAGACTTTGCCTTTATGCTCCTCAGTGAAGATAGGAAGGCAAACTCTAGATTTCACATTTCAGATTCTCTGTGTCACCTAGGAGAATCCATTCCCAAAGTGCACAGGGGCCACTGAAACTCGAAGTTTTAGAGTCCATCATGTCTGGGGTCAGGCCTTATGTGGTCACTGTATTAGTTATTTTTGTTGTTGCTATGACAAAAGCAGTGTAAGGAAGGAAAGGCTGGTTAGTACAGTGCATCACGACGAGGAAGGTGAGACAAGAGCTGGTCACATTGTGTCCCGCAGTCAGGAGGAAGAAGGAGGTACGTGCTCAGTGGGGTTTCTTCTTCTTCCCCTTTTATTCAGTTGGAGATCCCAACCTATGGGATGTGCTGACCACGTTCACGGTGAGTCTTCCCTCCTCTATTCAACCTCTCTGGAAACACCTTCACAGACTCTCAGAGGTGTGTTTTCTAGGTGACTTCACACCCAGTCAAGTTGACAATGACCTTTAACCCTCCAACCACTTAGTAGCTAAACAAGTTGCTTAGCTTTTCCCAACCATGTCTCTCACAAATCAGACAAAATAATAGTTCTTATCTTGTTACAAGGAGTAAGTCAGATGATTATCTAACATTGAGCCTGACAAGTCCTCAATTAATGGCAGCTAAATTAGGCTCAGTCTATTCTATCCGGAGATGGACTTGGAGGACCTTTTAGTGAATTTGGCTCTCCATCTCCAGAACTCTGGCACCATATCCTCTACACCTGAACATTGGCACCCTTAGCCACGTTGTACAGAACACATACCTGTGGTACCAGCATCCATTGGTGATCTTCTCTTCTTCATTTTAAAAGAGATTACTTCTCTGTCTTCTTATGTAAATGAAAAGGCTGCAAAGTTAAAGTCCCAGAGCTGTTTGCCCATCTTCCTCTTCCTCCCCTAGCACCAGGCTGTGCTAGTCCTGGGACTCTGGGGCTACTTCCCAGCGGTGTATTTGTTTTATCAAAGAGGAGGGAAGGCTACCTCCCTTCCCAGCTGCTACCTGTGCACACCACCCAGGGCCCCTCCATCACAGGGACTTTTCTCTCCTCTCTCAATAAAACCCTCTTCCTGCCTCTCACTTGTGTTAAAGTTTCATAATAGAGGACCAAGACAGTTTCTTGGGCCCAAGATTTTATTTAAGACCAGGAGAGACTGGTGGGATCCAAAGCAGAGGGGGAGGATACTTTGGAACCCTGAGTAAGAGGAGGAAGGAGAGTTCAGGAAGGGGAGCAGGGAGAACTGCACTGTGAGAGAGGGGGTTGAGCCCCTATGACTCAGGAGACTCAGCCTATGTGATGGCAGAGTATCATTTTCTGGATGTGATTGACACCAGGCTTCCCTGCAGTGCCTGCAGAAGCTCCCCCAGGGAAGTGAGGTTTAGATTGCCACATATCCATCCGCCCAGGGCCACAGGGAGAGGCTGGGAGAAGGTCTCGTTCTTCATTCAGGCCCTGGGGAAGTAAGGCTTAGCCTTTTTCCTTACCAGTAGATGGGGGGTGTTTGGGTTGGGGCATACCTATTGGAAGGTGGTGGAGACAGGCAGCTTTCTTAAAATCTAACACCTTGATATATGAGTCCCCACTCCATCAAGCAGTCCTCCCGCCCCTTCTCACCAGGCCAATCAGAGCATCTAAGTGGGGTTTTCTTGCTCTTTCAGCCAGATCCTCTGGAGGTGCTTGGACTGCATTGTGGCTAGTCACCATGATTCCTCTCATTCTTGTCTGCCTGCTTACCTGAGATGATCGTTTTGGACTCCAGAAGGAAACTTCAAAGCCGCCAGCAATGCTTTTCTTAACCAGGAAAGGAGCTCTGGGTACAGGGACAGAGAAAAGTGTGCTGTTGAGCGTCTAGGAGGAGTTTCATGTTCTTAGCGTGCTGAGGTTTAACCCGGGGCCTTGTGCCTGAGAGGCAAATGCTCTCTCATTGAACCATGGCCCCAAACTTTTATTTCTAATAAAGTTTTTATAAATTATTTTATAAATAACGATTTCTAATAAAGTTTTTATAAATTACCGTTAACATTCCACTTAATATACCCTAGTTGTTTTCCAACACACATTAAGGAAGCATGCATTTTTCCAACAGAAAATGTGACCACACTGTGCTGTTTTTTATTTTTAACTCTTTTATTAACAATTTTCATACATGTACATAGAATATTTTGATCACAAACCCCTCTCATTTCCTTCTGTTGTTCCTCCTCCCTTGCATTGAACCCTTTCTTCTTTCCAACTAGTCTCTCTTCAACTTTTCTTTTTTTAAAAAAAATCTTTATTATGAATAATTATATACATTGTATGAGCAAATCTTGTGAAGGTGTCACCGTTTCCCTCCTCTCTGTCCCCTACCCACTGGGTACTTCCTTGGTGCGCATACTGGATCTATTAAGTTTTGATTTATTCATTTCTTTTTTTTTTTTTTTTTTTTGGAGCTAGAGATCAAACCCAAGGTCTTATATATATTAGGCAAGTGCTCTACCAGCCTAGCCCTGCAAAGGCTTTCAGGTCTGTTTAAATAACCATTTATTTGATAGTGAGGTGGGAGAGCTCTGAGTGGGATTAGACCTCTCACACCAGTACTTCTCAAGTCTCAGTTCTTGTCCACATTAGCAAAGAATTGAAATCGCAGACTCATAGAGGGGTAAATTATGAAATTTATTTTAGGGAGAGTTAATTAAGTTGAGAGAGAGAGAGAGCAAGCCAGGAAAGTACCCAAGCCAAAAGAAGGACACAGAGAATCTCCCTTCTCTGAGGAAGCCTGTAGGGGTGGGAGGGGGACTTACAAAGGTCCCTCAGGTGAGCCTCATCACCAGGCTCAGGTATATAAGGAGGTACCTGATTGGCTGGTGGGTCCAGGAGGGACACTGATTTAAGAAGGGCCCACCCACAGGGGGAAAACTCAGCCCTAGAAGTTGGGGAAGAAGCAGGAAGTTGTTGCTGTTGGGAAAGAAAGAATTAGGAGATTGTTGTTCACAGCCATCGTAGGTGAGACTGGATCAGATTCGGGTTCTAGACCTACCAGGGCAGGCAAGGTGTTATCCATGTTTCTGTGGGCCAGTCCCTATCTGACTACCTATTAGGAAAATTCTACCTTGCTCCTAATCATTACCAATAGGATCATCAGAGCAGTTTCTTGAAATTGATCCACCTTGTCACAGCCTGGACAAGGCTGTGGAAGTGTGACAGTTAACTCCTCCAGGCAAGTTCCTTAGACCCCCTCCCCTTGAGTGGGAGGTGTTTCTAGCTAGAGTTCAAACATAGGTGCTAAGACTGATTGGTCAGGTATGGACCAACCAGTGGTCTTTCTGCTCACCTGGGGCAGGAAATACTCACTGAACAGATAATTCTGTCTCATCCCTCACATGGCCTAGCAGAAGGATGCTAGGTAAGGTCTCCCAGCCCCACACCACAGCCTAATGGCTATGGTTGGAGTTCTTTCCCACATGAACCTTTTTCCTCATGATGGGAGCCCTCTGTTATCTTTCCTTCTTCTACTTATTTAGCTGAACAGCATAGATTTTGGCTAAAACCTCTCCCATGTGTTCTCTCCACACTGGTGGTTGGAGATCTCTGTAACTTCACATTTTCCTTTAAATAAAGTCTCCCACTATACCTTATCCTCTGTTGGTCTATAATTTTAATTCTTTAACTTTATAGACAAGAATTTGGGTACTCCTTAAGTTCTGAGGTACATTGGAATCTTCTGGGTATTATCTAAGTTCTAATCCCCAGCCTCTGCCATTACAGAAGAGCCTGGGATCACAGGCCTCTGTGTGAGCATAGCCAAGAACATAGACAGCTGTCAGCAGGCTGGGAGGTCATTTAAGAAGAAACCCCCACCAAGTGTCTCCTCCATAATATTAACCAGCACAATTGCTTCTCTATACTATTTAAAATACCATATGAAAGCAAGGAGGGTGGAGTGATAGCCATCACACATCTGGTGAAGAGACCACCCCTCACCTAAAGACATGCTAAGAAGGTGGGAGGAATAGTTACTTCCTAAATGAGTTAATGGACTATACTCCAAGAAGCCCCTCCTTTCTTGCAGTTGCTCTTAGACTCTCACTGCTGAGACTGCCTGCTTCAATGAGTTCTAACTCCAAAAACTGTGCTTTTTCTCTTTTATCCTTCCTTTCTCTTCTTTGGTTGCCGTCTTGGTTCCTAAGCATGCTTGCCCTGACGCTGAGGATTTTCCATTGTTTTCTCCCTAATTTCCTGTACCTTACTCCTTGTGTCCAATTTTTTGTGGTCATGAGACAGACTTCAACAATATGAAAATCTGTAACATTACTTCTGTCTTTTACTCCAACCTCCAT
Source organism: Zapus hudsonius (assembly GCA_004024765.1). Taxonomy (NCBI): domain Eukaryota; kingdom Metazoa; phylum Chordata; class Mammalia; order Rodentia; family Dipodidae; genus Zapus; species Zapus hudsonius. Next base: position 14,468 of record PVHP010020777.1, on the reverse strand, counting down.
GCCAAGCCTCTGGGGTTCCAGCTCTTCCAGAACTCCCTCCCATGCCAAATTCTAGTCACTTTCTTGAAGTTTAGGGATAGCAGAGGCCCCACAAAGTAGAAACAAGGCAGAAGGTAGAGAATCTAGCTTTGACTTATCTCCTAAAACTTCACAGAGGAGGTAAGTGCCTCCATTCTTATCTCTTCCTTTTCTGAAAGAGGAAAGAATGTAAAGAGATTAGTCCCTTCCCAAGACCTGATGCCACCCAGATACCTGGCATCAGTAGTGAACTGACCAGTCCATCCATTCATCCAGGGGGCTCTCATAAAAGACGCCAATCCAGGTCTCTAGGTGGGCTTTTCCATTTCCAGAAATGCCCTCCTGCTATGCAGGAGTTCTGTATTCTTCCCTTCTCTTAAGATCTATATCTTTATGCTCTATAACCCCTATAATAAAATCTTTCTAAATCTAATCCTCTGGTCTGTGGATTTCAGTTCTTTGGATTGCTAAAACAAGAATCTAGAGACCACTGACAGTGCAAGCTTTGTTTAACCATGATCTTCTGGGGCCTCAGCTCCTGAGTTACTGCCTACCCAGAAGCAGATAGATACAAGGCTCCAGTGCTCTCAAAGACACGCTAAATTTCTGTATCACTCTCAATGACCAAAAGTATGCAGCCTTATCATGTAAGAAGGGGTCCCTGTCCAAGGCTTTCATGGGGACTTGAGTGTTCCCTTCTCCTCACCATTGTCTCTGTGTGAAGAATTCAAGTACTAATTGTGTCACTGGATCCTATAAAGCCATCAAATTGACATCAGGCTCTTAAACAGAAAGGAGTCCCAAGGCACACATCTGTACAACTCCTAGGATTTAAAAATATTTATTTATTTATGAGAGAGAGAGAGAGAAATGAATGGACAATGGATATGCCAGGGACTCTTGCCACTGCAAATGAACTCCAAATGCATATGCCACTTTCTATATTTGGCTTTACATAGGTACTGGGGAATTGAACCAGGTCATCCATCAGGCTTTATAAGCAAATGACTTCAACCACTGAGCAATCTCTCCAGCCCACTCCTAGAATATTTTTGCTTTATGTTCTTTCTTCTAAGACTTTTCATTGACATGGAGCTTAGAGGTCACTAAAGGATGCTGTCTTCTTTCAGGAAACATCCCATCATACACTACTTTCTCCTTAAACCAGACTAGCCTCCCTCACCTCTCCTTTTACCTGTTACAAAGAAACCCTCCCATTTCCCACAATCCCTATGTGACAGCAAATGCTATGTGTTCACTAGACTCGTTCAGTAATCAGGAAAAACTCCTCCCAGCTCCTTCTGAATATATATAGCTATAGTCATGCGATCATTTCTAGTCAATAGAAAGTGTGTGGCTCTGATGTGGCAGAATGTAGGTGTCTGGGAGTTGGAATAACACAACCCTCTTAGGAACACTGCTCCCTGGGCTGCATTGCATTTGCTTACTATTACCACTCTTGGCTCTGGATGGGTGTAGCTTAGGGGTAGAGCACAAGACACTTTTAATTCCCCGTGGCTCTCAAGCCAGTGGCTATTGAGTTCTTGTCTCACAGCTAGCAAAAAATTGGCACTTGAAGACACACAGAAGGGTAAGTCATACAAGATTTATTTTAAAGAGTAAAGCAGGAAAGCTTCCATGTTGGGAGGGGTCCAGAGCAGGTAAGATGCACACGGCAACTTGGATTGGGTTTTCTTATAACCTTGGAGGCATCAATTAAGCATCTGGGCCTCATTGGCCAAGTCCAAATTACACGGAGGATCTTGATCTGTTGGTGGGTCAGGGAGGAGAGTGCAGATTCAGAAAGAGCCCACTGGCTAGGGGGCGGCAGGGGTGAAAAATTAGGAGGAAGAACCAGGAAGCTGTTCCTGATGGCCATCTTGAGTCAGACAAGGTGCCCTCTAGTCTCTCCAGAGCAGATGGGATTTTGTGTTCTCTGGGCCTGAGTCCCTAAGGAATTGCTCACAAAAAAAGAGTACAGGCTGCTGATCTCTCTATTAATGCAAGGAACGGTTAGGCTTTCTTTTTTCCTAGTACCAGAAGATATGTCCTCTAAGGCAGCCCTCCTCTCTTAGCCCATCCTATGACCACATTCCAACCTCAGAGCTTATCAGTTTGTGTCTTCCAATGGGATGATTTCAGCCTCCTTTCTGGAAATAGCTCTCTTTTCTCTCCCCTCACTTTTCCTGGAAAAAGTTTTCTGGAGTGTTATGGATAGACCCACAGGATTGAAATAAAAGAACCCTCCTGGGGAAAAGAAAGCACTAATGAGAAAAGAAGTGCTTCTGTTATAAATAAGCATGTTCCTCAGCCACCAAGACAGGCACATTTCTCCAGGTATCGAGCTTCTATTAGTTCTAGTAACTTAGAAATCTGAAGCAAATCCCATCTTAGATGGCTCACGCAGGTCACAAGAACCAGGTCTTCCTCTCTCTCTCCTCTCACAGAAGCACCAGATACATAATTTCTGATAGTACAAAAATGACAATGTGGATCCCCTGTTCAAAATGTAGGGGGGAAAGGTACCATTAAAAGTACTAAAATTTGGGGAGCTGGAGAGATTACTCAGTGGGTAAGAGCACTTCCCATACAAGAGTGGGGTTCTGAGGGGTCCTGAGATCTCCGGAGTTTCATTCCCTAGCACCCACATAAACAGCTGGGTGGGCATGGCCACACATGTGCAGAGACTGAAGACTCATTGGAGCTTGTGAAAATGGCAGCTCCAGAACCAGTGAGAGACTTCTCAAGGAAACACATGATGAGTGATGGAAGGGGGACAGATTAGGGTGACTGGGACCCAAAGGTAACCAGAAGCATCCTTCAACTTGTACTTTCAGGCAGGTTCCACCTTACTTGACCCCCTCCCCTTGAGTGGGAGGTGTCTCTTTCTAGAGTTCAAACCTAATCCTGAAACTGATTGGTCAAAGATAGACCAACCAGCTGTCTCTCTGCTCATCTGGCCTATGTTTGGCTGGCCAGCAGAGATTTTATAGATATGTGGCTAAAACCTCCCCATGTGCTCTCTCCACACTAGTGGCTGGAGATCTCTGTAACTTCTCATTTCTTTTCAAATAAAAGTCTTCCATCATTTTAATTCTTTAATTTTATAGAACAAGAATCCAGGTACACTTAAGTTTTAAAGTGCTTTGAAATTATCTGGGAACCCCAGCTCTCCTGTTACACAGGAGAGGACACCTGTTCTCTGATCTCTGTAGCACATATAAGGCACATGCCTTTTCATACATGTGCATACACCACACCACCCATAAGACATGCATGCAGAAAGAGCACTAAATATGGGCTGGAGAGATGGCTCAGTAGATAAAAGCACCTGTGGCATAACTCTGAGTACCTGAGTTCAAATCCTCAGACACCACATAGAAATCGCAGCTGTGGGAGGCTTCGGGAATGCCAGGCAGAGACAGAGAGTTTCTCCTGGGAGTTCACAAACAGAGCAATGAACCATGAGAGGTCCTGCCTCAGAACAAGGAGACAGGCGAGAGGTCAGACCTGAAAGTTGTCCTCTGTCCACATACATATCCTGGTGCATGTGGATCTGTGCATACTCACCCACCCCAAATTAAAATAAATACATAAATAAAAAGTTTTTAAAATACTAAAATACAAAATGTTTCCTTTTTTTTTTTTTTGAGGTAGGGTCTCACTCTAGCCCAGGTTGACCTGGATTCTCTATATAGTCTCAGGGTGGCCTTGCACTCACAGCGATCTTTCTACCTCTACCTCCCGAGTGCTAGTATTAAAGGTGTGCACCACCATACCGAGCCAAAATGCTTTCCTTAAAAGAAAGTTTTTATTTATTTGAGAGTCAGACAGACAGACATACAAACAGACAGAGAGTGTATGGGCATGGCAGGGCCTCTAGCCACTGCAAACGAACTCTAGAGGCATGCACCACACTGTGCATCTGGATTTACATGGGTACTGGGAAATTGAACTGGGGCCAGTAAGCTTAGCAGGTGAGCTTTAACCGCTGAACCATCTCCCCAGTTCAAATGTTTCCTTTTCTTCTGCAGGTTTTATTCTACCTGAGACGATATTCTTTAAAATTTCCATTTAATATTATTAGAAATAAAAGCTTCAAATTTTACATAACTTTTGTGAATTTCATTGTCTATACCATGCAATGTTGATTTTATTTATTTAAAAATGTGTTTTTTGGCAAAGTTGATTTTAAATGCAAATATAAGATTATTTAATTTGTGTTTGATATCATTGCTCAGTTTATATTTTGTAGTTTATGTGTGCATCTGAAATTTGTAAGTGCTGAATAAACCTATCTTAACTGCTTGCATTTTACTTTATTTTTTTTTTTTTTTTTGGCTTTTCAAGGTAGGGTCTCTCTCTAGCTCAGGCTGACCTGGATTCACTATGTAGTCTCAGGCTGGCCTCGAACTCACTGCGATCCTCATACCTCTTACTCCCAAGTGCTGGGATTAAAGGCATGTGCCACCACACCCTGCGCACTTTACTTTTTGATGCACACACATTCATTCTCCCGACAGTGTAAAAAATCCAGTGGCTTCTGAAATGAGATTCCTCCAGCCTCCCTTTGGGTCTCATTGAACTTCCTTAGCTGTGAGTCAACTGGAGTGCAGTGCCCAGGGGTACCATGAGTGCTGCCATGGTGAATGAGACACCTTTCATGTTCCATTGTCCCAACGGATTTGACTTAAAAGGCACAAGTTGAAAATTAACATTATTTAGAATTCCAGGTGGTCACAGCAGACTGTTTACTAATGCACAGACCCCTTGGGCATGCTAAGGCAGGTTCGTCTCACGGACTCAGGACATCTAACACTTACACCAAGACAACTGTCTTCTTCAGAAGTTACAGTGCAAGGACTGAGCCTCAGTCTTATGTGTCCCCAGTCCTGGGTTCTAGCCTCAGCATGGCAAAACAGAAACAAAGACACTTAACAGGTCAGTAGGTTCGCTCTGCACTAAGCCATTTGTTTTTATGAGAACAGCAGCATCGCCCTATTTCTTGCCATGAGCAGCTTCACTGAACCGGGTTTCAGAACTGTTCCTTCTGTCCCTTAGCTGCTGACAGGCTGTGCAGCACTGCCTTCTGCTGGCTACTTTATGACAACAAATCACTACAATCTTGTTAACAATGCAGACCCTTGGACCAGCAAATCTGAACTAGACACTAGGATCCTGTGTTCCTAACAAGATCTCAGGTGATGTTCATGGACCACTTTTGAGCAGCAAGACGAGCCTTCTCTAAGCTCCTCTGCTATTCTGGCTCTTAGCTTCCTATGCCTTTGCATAAGCTCCCTGAAGAGTGCACCTCCTCCTGTGCTTTGGTTGTCTCCTCCACTTCCTGCCCAGTTCTGCGATAAGTGATGGGAAGATGATGAAAATTTGGAGGGAGAAAACATGGTGGAGGAGAGAGAGGGCTGCTGGGGCTCTTGGGTTATGTTCAAGTACATTTGTTAACATGGAAGCCCCAGCCCCCAGAGGGGTGTGCTTCCCCCTTCTCTACCACCTCACCACACCTCTGTCCCCATCTCTAACCTCTGAACACCGCACGATGGCAGAAGAGACAGATTTAGCTCACAACTCCTGTGCCAGTTGGCACACGGTCATCTCCAGCTCTCGTTCTTTCTTGTGCTCTGAAAGCTGTATCCTGGTTCCCTTCCCCTGATCTCAGCCTCTCTGTCCTCTCACCTCCATCATCCGTTTCCCCTTCAAATTCCCATCCTTGGCATTTTCTACTTCCATCATCAAAGAGATACATTTCCATTCCACAGTTCCCCCTCCCTACCCTGCTGATATATTTCATTAACAACTTCTGGTTTTCACCTTGGCCTCACTTCTGCCTCTGATTGTCCATCTGCCCTTGGAGGTCTGCACAACCGTAGGTAGTGGATCCTTGGCTGGTTTCTTTCCTCCCTTCGTGAAATAGAAAATCCGTTTTCCTCAACAAGCACCTTCAAGCTCAATGGACTTGGTGACCTGGAGCCCATCTGGGCAGAAGCATCCTAAGGAGCAGCCGATGCAAGAAACACACTGGGTGGCTCTCTTTGGGGGTGTTGGTTACAGGATTCCTAAAGAGAGTTTTCCTGATGTTGCTTATCTAGAGCCGGGGCCAAGAGTCATGATATTCAACAGAGAGCTGAAAAATAATTGGGGGACAGTTTCTGCTCTAGGGCCTAGTGAGAGGTGGCTGGACAGTACTCTTCACCCCACCCAGTATGAACAGGGGATCAGGGAGAGAAGAGAGGAAGGGAATCCTTAGGATCAAAATCAATTGTTTTTTGAGGAGGGCTCTGTGACTTTACCCACAGCCCTGAAGTCCTCTTCACACAATGTCAAATGAAAGGAGTCCTCAGAGCACCACTGAAGATATGCTAAAGAAAGGGAGAGTGATACCTTACTTCCTGGTTGGGTAATGCTTGTGTTGATCTTCTCCAGAGGAGAGACACAGCATTGGAGCATCATGGGAAGAGGTTGGTATGCCCACAGTTTAGCAGGGAAAGGACGCAGAAGTTTCCATAGTGAACAGTGCAGATGGTGACCAAACTTCAGTTGACTTACCACCCTGGCCATCAGATAGGCCGACCCCAATAGCAAGAGGTTCTATCATGAGTACATCATAAGTGTGAGCTGACTGAGAGGAAAGACTGGAAGAGACCAACTCAGGGAAGACTTCACATCAGTACACTTTTCAGTGATCGCTGCCCACACCCCACCCTTTCAGAGACTCCTAAAACGTGCTCTATAAATGAGCAATTTAATAGCTCTCTGCCACAGAGACAGCACTAACCAGTGGACCAGCACTAGCCAGAGAAATTGAAACAACTACCCACTGCCAGGCAGCTAAGAAACAGTTTGGTCCTCACCTCCTTGCCCTGTGTCATTTGAGAAACGTTAACCAGATGAGGTAAAAGAGGAGGGAAAGCCAAACCACACCCTCTTCCCTATTACAGATTTGTAGACCATGAAGCAAGTTTGAGCTAAAATGACCAGAAGATGCACAGGGGAGTTTTACATTGAAATGTACTGTTATATTACTGGAAATGACAAAGACAGGGATTTACCCAAGACATCCTTAAGTGATGGAAAGCAGTTTTGACAGAGTCCTCATGTGCATGGGGAACTAAGAACTCTTTGATGTTAGCACCCAATCAACCAAGTTAGAAAACTGAATTGTTCAAAAAAAAATGCTTAGATATATTTCCTGAGCAGCTACTATGACTCAAACCCTTTTCTAATTAACATGGAGAGAAACAGGTAGAGTTCTCACCTCACGCAGATTTCATTCTAGTCTAGAAGATGGCAATTAAGGACAACTACTAATTTGATTCCAATTATGACAATGACTGTATGTGTCATATATGACGATGGCTAGACAGAAGAAGTATTGAATACTGAAAAAGGTAGATCAAGATTGGATCTTGTTTTGAGGGTCACAGAGAGCTTCCATTTGGAATCAGACTGAAAATGAGAAGTGGGATTGTGTGTGGAGGAACCTTCAAGGAAGAGGAGGAGGCCAGCACCAACCCGTGTGGTAGTGACTTTTCTCACAGCTCTGACAGAAGCACGTCGAGGAAGGAAGCCTTTATTGTGGCTCACAGTCTAAAATACAGTCCATCGTGCTGGAAAGGGATGGTGACGAGTGTGGCTCCTGATTGCAATGACCATGTCATGTCTTGAAGACAGCATTTCAAACCATTCTTTCCCATCATCTAGCTCTTAGAGTCTGTCTTCAAGGTTCTCTGAACCCTGGAGGGGGGTGATATACACATCCCATTGAGTGCTGAGCATGTATTCTCAGCACTTTGATGAGTTTTGAGTCTCACCAGTAGTCACCCGCTGCAAAAAGAAGCTTCTCTGATCAAAGGTGAAAGTATTATTAGTCTACAGGTATGCATATAAATATTTATCGAACACTTTAATGGGCACAACGTATCTATTTGGCCAAAAAACTAGAGCTTATAACTCTAGGGTCTATAGTTTCCCCATCTACAGACAGGCTTTGACTAAGTTTTCAGTACCAAACATGGAGTGGGCCTCAAATCCAATCAGAAAACAGTTATGGCACTGTTGTATAGGTGGGCACATCTTACCTGGCTGACTGACTATGTAGCTCACAGGGCCCTCTGCTGGTTAAGACTATTGGTGACTTTTCTTCCCCAGCAGCCTGCATAGCACCTTCTGGCACTATGACAGCTAGCCAGCAGAGAGGAAGTTAACAGCACAGTTCCAGCTTGTAAACTAACTTCTTAACCCTTGGGAGTCAGGTGACTCTGTGTATAAAGTAAGAGAAATGAAGAAGGATAGACTAATAAAAGGGGGAAGAAATAGTTGTGTCTTTTTGGGAATGGGTAGATTTTCCAGGAACTTGGGCACCACCTATTTTTATTCAATTCTGACTTTTTCCAGTCACAGCAACTGGCAAGTGTCATGGCCCTGGAAGGTGTGTCATTTAACTTGTAGACAGGATTATAAAGAAGTTTGAGATTGTCTGGTAGTTGCTCTGGCAATCAGCTTAGATCTAAACAGTTTGGCTAATCGACCTGAAGACAAACTTCCAGGCTATAGATAGTCTGTCTTCAAAGATAAACATGATTAGGGTGGTACAACTATGTCACCTAGGCAGTACTTGGGGCAACAAACGCCCCCTTTCTTATTTCCACTCCTCATTCCTGAAAAGAGCTGACGGGCAAAGGCCTTGCTTGTGTGGTTCCTTGAAGCTGAATATGAGTATCATTAGAAGCCCATTAAGGGAGTAAAATTGTTCCTTGCTAGTCTTACATAGATTTGGTAATCATCAACAAATGTAGGCCCAAATGTCTACAAAGCCTAAGAGGTAGATGACATAAATTACATTATACAATGAAAATAACATTCAGTAACTAGAATATGAGACAGGAGGCACACTGTATTGCTAATCAGCCTTTTAGTCATATATGGATTTGTTAACATAAGGGAGTCATTATTTAATGCCTTCTTCATTGAAGGCAATCTGGAAGTCTGGAAGTCGCATTGAACTCAGAACACTTGGAAGGCACTGAAATCTCAAGAAGGCCTGGCCTGACGGTGCCCTAGCCTCCCTTTGGCAGGCTTGCTACATTCTGGGTTAAGACACCACAGGTGTGACAAGAGACTATGGGAACTCATCAGCTTTCTCTCAGCCACTGGAGCCTTTCCTTGAGTAGATCTGCAATAGCTGGTACAGTGCTCAGAGCCTCTTTTAAAATCCTGTTTAGCTCTCTCCTGTTCCCTTTGAAGGCCCCAGGAACTTCACCTTTCTTTCCCGTATGCTTTGTATTACCACCAATTATTCCATATCATGTGGGATAGGGACCTTCCTCCAAAATGATCTACGGAGTGGAAAAGAAAATACATGTACCCACCTATTAACTCAGATGATTTGATAAGAATAGTGACAGGGTAGGGTGATGAAACTTTCTGTACCCCGTCCAACTCACAGTGACAGTGATTATTGACCAATGAACAACAAAAGACGCCTTTAATCCCAGCACTTGGGAGGCAGAAGTAGGAGGAGTACTGTGAGTTTGAAGCCACCCTGAGACTGCATAGTGAATTCCAGGTCAGCCTGGGTTAGAGAAAGACCCTACCTTAAAAAAATGGGGGGGGGGCTATATTGATTACTTTTCTTATTGATGTGATCAAATCCATGATAAACAACTTAAGGGAGGAAAAATTTCCACTAGTTCATGGTTCAGGGGATGCAGCCCATCAAGACACCCAAGTCAGTAGCCACATGCTCACACAGTCTTGGACTGCTTCTTGTCATGAATTTGGTCACAGCGATGAGTAAAGTCACTAACACAAGTGACACCATTTGGATTTTGTTGAGCCTTAAATTCCCAAAATGCTCAGTCATCTCAATTTCCATTTGAAGAACACCAGTTTTTCCCCCTTTAGTTTTCCACATCTGACTCTTGTTTTGTTCTTCCAACCTCATAATAGAACCTTTTTCTTTGGTTCTGTGGTTAAATTTCATGCTGGATGTCCAAGACTGAGTGAGTGTGTGGTTTCCTATTAATATTTTCCATCCTAATGTAAAGGTCAGCTGAGGCTCTCTTCTTTCATCTTGTCCCTTATCCTCTGGGTCATCTGCTGAGATGGATCAGGGTCTCACTTCCTTTGGAAGCATTAGGGATATTCTCCTCTCCAATGGCCCTCTTCTTTCCAGAAGAAGGTTACAGGTCAACCTCTGGGGTTTCTATCGCCTCTCTAATCACAAGTATGAATGACTTATCAGAATTGTAGGGGCACCTTCCAAAGGACCACACTGATCTTGAATACCTGGTTGACCATGAAAGATAAAAGCCAAAATATTGTTTTTTGTTGTTGTTGTTGTTAGCCCTTTTATTCTTGTTGGCTTTGGTCTCCAAGTCTTGGTTGTTGAACTCTCAGAAGGCCAGTTACAGAATGTTAGTTTTTGTAACTTCTTTTTAAAAAATATTCCTATTTATGAGAGGCATGAGGAATGAGTTTACCAGGGGCTCCTAGCACTGCAAAAATCTCAAGACACATGTGCCTCTTGTGATTCTGGCTCTATGTGGGTACTGAAAAATCAGGCTTTGTCATTGGGCTTTGAAAGCAAGTGTCCTTAACTGCTGTGCCATCTCCCCAGCCCAGTTTATGTAATTTCTTTGGCAATAAGGGACACTGAGTTATAGAGACGAGAGGACTTTGTTTTCACCCCTTTATTGAACTCCAGCTCTTTTTTAAAGCCCTAGGTCTGGCTATATCACCCTTTAAAAATTTTTAGAAACAGTCATCTTTAGTGAAAAATTCATCATATTGTGCAGAATTGTAGATGGGTCTAACTTTACCCTTCTTTGGATCATCCTAACATGGAGCAGGGAAGGAGGCGAAGCCTTATCCCAGGTGAGGCTGGTCTTTGACAGTCTCAGCTAGAAAGTTTTATATTGCCATCCTTTAAAACAACTAGGCTCTCCTTATCTTTTTTAGTTAATTTAAATAACATATCCCATAATTTATACATTACTTTTACTCCACTATAAAATGTTAAATGGCATAAATAAATCCCCATTTAAATTTTTCCTGTTTATTTGCATACTCCCCTTAGGTGACTGATGTCCAATCCTTTTAGTAGTCAGAGTAGACTTTCTAGGAGTGCAGTGCTTGGGCAGATATAAGTGCAGTTGCTCAAAAATGATGAACAGTTGCCAGGAGTCCAGTTCAACGGGTAAAGCACTTGCCTAGCACACTTAAGGTCCTGGATTCAATCCTCAGCACCATACATTCAAGAACGAAATAAATATAGAAGCAAAGTAGAAAAAGAAAAAATATCTGTTTATCATAATGTAATTGGGAACATACAAACATAAGCCTGAAGAGCCCATTATTACTAATAATTCCAGATTGGAGGACGCCAGCTTGGTAATGTATTTCCTTAAGCTTTCCCTTTTAGAAGGCTTGTTCACTTAGGAAACATAAATTCATTTAATATATCAAAGAAATTAGTAATAATTAGCATCATGGCTATACAGAAGTCCTATATTAAACTACCTTTGACCTTTGGTGTGAAATTTGGAATCTGCTTCAGTAGGATAACTATACTTAGGAGATTTTGCCTTTAACAGTCAATATAGGCTTGCTTTAGGCCTCTTACAAGTATTAGAAATGGTAAGAATGGCCACAAATACTTATTACTTGATGTACAGGTGTATCTCATAGGCTCATAAGCCAAAATGTTTATTCAGTGAATGCTAATGGATGCAGACCAGGTTTAAACAGCAGCACTGTCCAAATAATGTGGGGCTTTTATCTGAGCTGTACTAAGTACAAACTGCAGAAATGTCAAGATTTTTGCTTTACCATTTTATGTATTTAAGGTCCAGATGCAATGCATATTGTATGAAAGCACTCACTGGTTGCTTTGCTTGCTTTAACCCTATGTACCTTTAATTCCACAAACTCTGTCTAACATTTAGATAAAGCTCAGACACACAGCATATTAAGCTCTGAGATCTATACACCTCTACGTTTCTAACTATAAATGCTTCTATAGTCAAATGTGATCTAATAACCCAAAATAGTAGGCATTTAACCAGAATAGTAAAGTGATCATTTAAAGGGCTTTAAAGTAGATCAAACAAACCTTTTCTTTTCTTTTTTATTCTTTTTGAGATAGGGTTTGACTACTTATCCCAACCTGGTTTTGAACTCACTATGTAGCTCAGGATAGCTTCAAACTCACAGCAATTCTCTGCCTCAGTAGGATAGTGAATGCCAGATTGTGTGTGCCTGCTACTACATCTGACTCAAACCTTCTTTATCTTAATTTCACTAGGCAATGAAACCTCATCCACAACAGGAAACATAAGAGATTATCTTGATACAATACAAAATCCTTATTCATTAAGTCAGTCCTTTTTTAATATCACCAAGAACAGATCAATATTTTAAGAAAATGTTTCTTTAAATATAGAAAATTTAGATTCTTCAATTATGACACTAAAATTTGGTCATAGAAAAGTCTTTAACTTTTTAAAAATTATAGTCAACTTAATCATGCAAGTCCTCCCACCCCTTTGTTTTTCATTTTTTAATATTTTTGTCTATGAGAGAGGGGGGGAACAAATTCTGGACGCATGTGCCACTTTGTACATTGGCTTTTTGTGGGTATTGGGGAATTGAACCCTGGCTAGTAGGCAAGTGAGTGTCTTTATGTGCTGAGCTATCTCTCCAGCCCCTTTTTATTTTTAAGATATGGTCTCACTATGTAATCATGGCTGACCTTGAACTCATTATGTAGACCAGTCTGGCCTGAAACTCGTGTTGCTCCTCCTGCCTCTGCCTCTGGAGTGCTGGGATTGTAGGTGAGTGCTGGCACACCCAGCTCTCCACAAACATTTTTGTGACATAGTTTAACCTTCTGTTTTTGTCCTTTTCTGTCTATTTCTGTTTGGGGACAATCCTTTACTTTAAGATAAAACCTTACTTATCTTGCCATACAAACTCCTTTCTCATCCAAAAGTATTTCCTTTTATATTTAGCAATCTTTACCTAAAATATTTTCCCATATGTATAACTTTTTAATAGCTTCTGCTTGATAGTTTCTTTCTGCCTTTTTGTCTTCAAATTTATAATTTAAAACAACTCTTACAAAATTCCTGAATTTAGATAAAAGTATCCATGTTCTTGATAAAATAAAATAGATTTTTAGCAATTGTGTATCTTAGCAAAAGCTCAGAAAACTGTATTTGAAACATAGAAAGTGGTTGGCATTATCTTTTAAACAAGTAACATGTTTATGGTTTAAGTATAAACATGGGCAAAATATATGTTAACAGTCCTAGAGACATTTCTGCTTTATGTTACCAACATATTAAATTAACTTGTCATAAGTTTGCTTAAATTATGTGAACTGAAGACATTTGGGATAGTTTAACAGTTTAAATTTGCTTCAACCTTCCTCTATACAACAGTTTGGTAGCATGCGAATAATAAACATTAGTACATATGTAGATGTAATTTACAATACACATATACACCTAGTCAAACATAAAAAGACAAAACTCTTAAGGTTTTATAGCTTTTGCTTAGAGTCATTATTTGCTAGTTTTTTTTGTTAGACTAATGAGTTGATTACTTCCTGCACAATACTAAACTATTTCAATTCTAAATCTGCACTTCTAAAGGTGTGACACTTAGAAAGTTATAAAATTTACATCTCACAGACATACAACTTAGCCTAAATGTTATTGAAAATAGTTTAAGTAAAAGCCTAGTGAAAGGAAAAATAACATTTGTCATGCAGTTTTAATTAATGTCTTTTCCTAATTTAAGAACTTAGCAGAGAGGGAGATGAAAATTACAAATGAAAATTTCTTTCTACTGCATATTAAAATGGCCAACTAAAAAGTCAGAAAGTCATACTTCAGAGAGTATCTAGGTAAATCCTTTTTATCTAATTTGCTTTGTAATCTGATGTATCCTTTCACTGAATAGGACTGAAAGAATTTTTTTTTCCTAAAAGTATTTTCTATGTCCTCCCTTGAGCTTTTTGAAGCTTTCTTTCCTGTTTTGCCCTTATATAAGGTCAGGTATGGCCTGGCACATTAAGGAGAGCTCAGTCATAAGCCACTGACTCAGGTAAGTTGGTCCTCACTGTTGGATTCTAAGAAAGCTGCCCATCCCCACCCTCTGTAGTTGTGACATGTGACACATGTGACATGTGTCCAGGTCTGATTTTGGGATCCTTATTATTATGGAAATTGACATATTGCTATTCCCTCAGAACTTGGATTGTTACTGTTTGTCTCTTAACTGTCACCTAAACCTCATATTGGAGGCTTGATTCCCCCTCCTGGTGATGAAGAGGAGGAGACAGAAATTGACAAAGTAGCTGGGGGGAGGGGACACAAAGTAGGTTTTTTTTCCTCTCCTCCTAACTAAAGTAGGAAATGTCCTTTAGCCTG
>PVHP010020776.1:10087-30350 GCA_004024765.1 Zapus hudsonius | reverse complement strand
CATGTATATTACCAACCTCATGAAAAATTAATGAAATTCTTAAGATGGCAAAAGGAAGATTTAAATTTAGTAATTCCTTCTTGTATTACAAAAAAGTCACAAAAATTGTTCAGATTATATGAGCTAATTAATAAGTAAAAGGTAATGTGCAAAATAACAATGTTCATTAACTTCTGTTCTAATTCACAGTCAACCTATAAGATGACTTTGAAGAACAACAAATCTAGACACGTTTGTATAATTATACAAATATATAATTGAAGAATGGTTAATAATAAAAATAGAACAAACTCATTGAATATTTTACTTTGGGGAACTATTCTACAAACACATAAATCATCTAAAATAACCTCTAAGAGTTTAGAACCCATAGAGGTGGTTATGCATATGAGGCGTAGGTGTGTGCAAACACTTCAGTGTCTGTGCATGTGTGTGCACCTCAATCCATGCATGTGAGCAGGAGGCGCCAGTGTCATGTGCTGCTTGTCACATTTGTAAAGACACTGCCCTTGGTGGGATGGAATGTTCCTCTAAGAGGCACTATGTAACAGATTGCTGGAGTAGATAATAAAATTATTTGTGATTGATATTGTAGATACTTTGTAAATTTTCAGTTGATGCCTTTATTTTAATCATTTATATAATGTCAATCATTTTTAAACATAAATATATCCTTTTTGAGTCAGTTTTTATCCTCATTAGGGCTGATCTTTTGTGAATGAGTGAAGCTGATATCGAAAACTGGGCTGGAGAGATGGCTCAGAGGTCAAGGCACTCATTCTGAAAAATAGAGCTTACTGATAAGGCTAGAGTAGCCATCCTGCAAGCCCTTAGGATCTACTCTTCTCACCTCGCCAGCACTAGGAATGCTGGTGAGCATGCCTACTAGGTGAATGGAGTCTGTCAAGTGAATACAGGCATGCTCCGCAAAGAACAATCACACCAGAGAAAAAACAACCAGAAAATAGCACATGTGGCCTCGGATAGTATGGTCATGGTGGTGCTTGCTAGTAGACTTGTAAAGAATGTGGTAGAAAGGAAAATAAAGGGAATGAACATGATTTAGGTAAGTTTGTATGTCCAGTCAACTAGGTTAGATAGGACTATGTTCACTATGGATTTAAGAAGTTAATCAGTCAAGAATTCATTCCTAACTGCCTTGGTGGGGGGGTGGTCAAATAGTCATGCTGAGAAGCTATGGATGGACAGAGAGAAAGAGGGATGGACCATGATGGTTAGGAGATTCAGAGTCTTGGTGGAGCTGAATGGCTTAAATTGGCACTTAAATTTGGTTCATAAAGTGTTAAAGTAATTAAGAAGGATGACATGAGGGAAAAGCAGATTGAAAAGACTTGTCTGGGTCACTCAATGGCAACTGCATAATAAGATGTGAGTTGACCTGAATTTCTTTGGGGAAAAATGAAGAAAGCTAAGAGCTATGCTTGTATGACTCAGGAAGGCTTTAGACCCTGAAAAGTTCACCTAAACAATGAAAGGAAAGAAATTTTATGGGGTGAGAGCCATCCCAACTACTTCCCAAATTAGTGCTCAAGGTTGCCTGTAGAAACAGAGGTCTTGCACTGTAGAAATATTGACCACTACTGAAATGCAGAATATACCATCTCTTTGGGTGGCTACTGGAATGGAATGTGCCTTAATTTATTGTAATCACCTAAAGCACCCTGAAGAGTGGACAGCTCTGGCTGGGTGCAAAGAAGAGAATGTTGCAGGTGGAAATGAATAAATTTCTCCTAGTGGTGGGCAATCACCTCCCCCAGAGAACATGCTCAGAGCATTTCTCTTCTACAGATGGAGATACTTTTGCCAGTCAGGAGTCATTTTTGTTTTGTTTTCTATTTTTCATCATCTTTGTGTTTTAAAATTTATTTTCAGTTAGGATACAAAGACTCAGGTGTCATTCTTTCTGGAATTTTCAAATAAAGTTTGTTTTGTTGACTCACCTCCTTACTCCTAGCCCCAGATTTTTACCACATAAACCTTTTCCTCATGATGGAAGCCCTCTGTTATCTTTTATTCTTTTGCTTCTTTGGCTAAATGGCATAGATTTTGTTAAACCCTCTCCCATGTGCTCTCTCAACACTGGTGGCTGGGGATCTCTGTAACTTCCCATTTTCTTTTAAATAAAGTCTCCCACTATACCCTATCCTCTGTGGTTTATATTATTAATTCTTTAACTTCATAGACAAGAATTTGGGTACTCCTTAAATTCTGTGGTATATTGGAATTTTGCTGGGTATTATCTAAATTATAATCCCCAGCTCCCCTGCTCTTAGAGCTCATCTCATCATTTGGTTATGTTTCTCTAAATTACATCCTTCCATCTATACATACTTACAGATATTTTTTTAATATTTTATTTATTTATTTGAGAGAGGAGGGAGGAAGGGAGAGAGAGATAAAGAGAGAGAGAAAGAGAGAGAGAGAGAGAAGAGAGAGAGAGAATGGGCATGCCAGAGCCCCCAGCCACTGCAAATGAACTCCAGACACATGTGCCCTCTTGTGCATCTGGCTTTACATGGGCACTGGGGAATCCAACTCAGGTCCTTCTGCATTGCAGGCAAGTGCCTTAACCACTAAGCAATCTCTTCAGCCCCATACTTACAGATATTACAAGATATGACACTTATATCAGAGAGAGCTTTTGGTTTTGCTCTTTTTGACTTTGAGTCACTTCATTTAATATGACTTGTTATAGGGCCATTCATAGCCAGGTGTGGCTGAGGGACAATTGAAAGCCACAGGGTAGCCCCGAGCCTGCCTGACCCTGGAAGCCAGTTCCAGTGGTAAATACAATAGGCAGCAGGCAAGCATATGGCCCTGTTTCCCTTGTCCTCCAGGCCCAGCTGAGAATCTCCAGCCAGCCCCACTGAGTGCATGCAGGAAGGCCCTATGAAGGTGCCTGCAGTAATGCTCATGAAGCAAGGACTGGAGGCCAAGGGGCTCATGGAAAATGGCTGTCAGTTATACAGACTTAAGTAAAGAAATGCTTCTCAACCATGCCACTGCACCAAACATTGATTGTTCTTTTAAGGGAATTGTTTGTGCTTTTAATTATTATTATTATTTTTAATTTTTGTATTCTCTTAGCTGCTAAATCTGGAGATCAATGGTGGACTCTTAGATGGCCTGATCACCCTCTTTGAAAGGGGTTCTTAACATAATTCTAACTTCTACATGATTTAAAGGTTTATAAAAATCCCAGAAGATTTGTAAAATCTGTAACTAAGGAAATTAAATGATGGTTTCCTGCACGAGTGGAAAAGGGCATGAATCAAAAGTTATTGAGTGCTAGTCAACAGTTGGATGTCTCCCTATAAGTTAATGTTCAGGAAGCTGCTGAAACTCACTCAACTAAACGTCTCTACTATTGCCTAAACTGTAGTTTGCTAGTTAGAATTGAGACTATTGCTTAAGCCACCACAGGCTTTCTTTCATTTTCAGCACAAGGAAAATTCTCTCTGGGCCGGAACCAAACCCTCTCCTGAAGGGATGGATTTGGTAGTGCCAGAAGGCTCCATGGAGGCTTCTGGGCTAGGATAGCCACTAATGCGTTTTCTTGGCTATTGACCTTGTGCACATGCTAGGCAATATATGAAATTGTGGCGCAATTCTTATGCATGTAGCCAGTTGCTTTCTGATCGGGTTTAAGGTCTGGCCCACAGGAAGAAACTCTTGGCTAATTAGGGACAAAGCCCAAAACAGGGAGTGTGATGGTGAGGTTTTGTTGTCAACTTGATCTTTTTAATTATCTTGGGTGGGTCTCTTAGGATGTTTACAGGAAGGCAGCTACTCAGCAAGGAGCAAGATGTAAAGAAGCTCAAAGAAGTTGCAAGTAAACATCCTTTTCTGAGTGAGCAGTTCAGGAAGGAAATTCCAGAGACTCAGAAAGCTATTAAGTCTGGGATAGGGTTGCAAGACCCCACCCTAAGGCTATATAAAGGGGAAGTAATTCTCTTCTTGGCCCTCCTGCCAGTTTGCTGTTCTGTGTATATGGTGTTGGTGATGGGTTTTTCTCTCTGCTCGGACCTGTGAAAAGGGAACAGCCTCTTGCATTCTGAAACTTCCCCTGTATCTATAGCTTCAAATAAATAATTTCACCCAAATTGTGCCTGGTTTGAAGATTCATCCTAGAGGCATGTGGCTGACTATGACAGGGAGGGTTATAAGCCATTGTGTGGAAGAAACTACTGTTTTGTTGACAGTACCATGTGCGTGCTAACTTGCCCTTGTAAGCATTTGTGATCATGAACATACATTGTTGTTGAATCACACTTTGTTATGAAGGAACACTTCTTAAAGAGAAGTGGTTACTTGTGGGAGAATCACAGTTAAATTGCCAAGAATAAGTGACTGTTACTGTGGCATGGAAGCCCAATGCTCACAAAAAGATCATAAAAATACCATCCCTTCCGAGGCTCAAGGAACACCATGGAAAGAAAGGCAGAGCGGTTATCAGATCCAAGGAAACGGGAGTTGGTTTGGGGGGAAAGTCATTTCTGGAAGTCCTGACTAGACCATTGGCCATCACAGAGTAGAGAAAACTTTGAATACATTGACACGGCAGCAACATAAGCAGAGCACTGGAGTGATCTCTCAGCCCCTAGTAGGAGAGCAATCTACTAACAGGCCATAGCAAGGAAAGATCCTCAACTAGAATCCTCTTCAGTCTCTTCTATCTCCCAGCTGAATGCACTAGTCTTGTGAGGAGCCAGAACATAGAAGAGAAGAAGTTTAGCTGCAGTTGGCTTCTGCAAATAACTACTTCTCATGCTCCTAAAAGTAAGCCCAATAAACTCATTTGTTCATAGAAAGAAACAATGCCTTAAATTTGTGCTGGGAATATGTCAAGGGTAGAAATCTGCCTAGCGCTGAGTGTAAGCCCAGCTCTGAAAAACAAAAATCTCTAAAAAGTTACATCATGTCTTTTTATTCCATTTTTTCAGAGGCTGAGTTTGAGTAAATATATTTGTTTTAATGTTTGGCAAATTATTTTTAGTTCTGTAGGTACATATTTTAAAAATTACCTATAACGTAAACCAGGGGTAAGGAATGTCATAAGGCAAAATATCAACCTCCTGAAAGGCTTGGAAATAGGGTGCAACTCTGGCTAAAGAAGTGTTATCAGGATGCAATAATCATAGAGCATGAGAATGGCCCAGCTTCAAAAATGAGAGAACAAGGCAAATTCATGGCTTGAAGTAAAAGACATTGACTGAACACCTCCACAAGCTCAAAAGGTGTTGTAGTGTTCAACTGATCTCCCATACCCAATAGCAATTGAGTAAAAAGCTAAGAATAATTATACAGTTACACAAAACATATTAATATTGACTTTCTCAGGAACTTTCTGAATGGGACCTCTGACACAATTCAGAAGAAGAGTGGTTTTGGCTGAGATTTTGAGAAGCCCATGTTCCATTTAATGACACTGAGGTAATCACTCACTGTGAAGAAAAAGTACAATTGAGAAGATAGTAGAAAAACTGAGAAACATGTCCAACCTTGTACTTACAGTGTCAAGAAAGGGTAGTTCCAGAAGGTAGAGAATGGAAGTGAGTATGATGAAGAACTTTCATGAAAAGAAAATGACCGACTGAAATTTTGAGAGCAGAAAGCTCAAGGGGCAAGAAATCAAATGAAGCACTTGCTGCCTCTACTGATGGAAAGGAATAATATCACAGACTATAATTAGATAAGTCATATATATGTCTATATGTATATCAAATGACTAATATGTGTCACCACAAAACTCTAACAATCTTTAAAACAAAACAGCCACTCTCACTTGTTTTCCTTTTCTGCCATTTTTCTACTTTTCTACATTCTTTACAGTTTAGAAACATGTCATTCACAGTCTTATTAAATATCTTTTGAGACTCATTCACCTAATTTATTGGAAATGAATCTCTTCCTATATGCATTCTTGGGACACACTTTTGCCTAACTGAATTCAAATTTTGTTACAAATGGAAATCACAGAGGTTAAATTCCAAATGTGAGAAATTACTTAATAATTTCTTTAAAATCTTAACTGTGACTAATTTCCTAAAAAATTGACTTCACAAAGTTAGGTTTAAATTTCAGGGGTTGGAGAGATGACTCTGGAGCTAGAAGCAGTTGCTTACTAAGCCTGCTGGTGTAGGTTTGATTCCCTAGAACCCACATAAAGCCAGACACACCAAGCAGTGCATGAATCTGGAGTTCATTTGCAGTGGCAAGAGGTTGTGGCATACCCATTCTCTCTCTCTCCCTTTCTCTCTCTCTCTCTTTCTCTCTCTGTCTCTCTCTCCTCTCTCCCCTTATTCTTTCTTTTCATCTATCTCACTATCAAATACTTTATTTTTAAATAAATAATTATACCAATGGATAAGTTCAAAACAATTAATTTTGGTCTGGAGAGGTTGCTCTGTGGTTAAAGGGACTTGCTTGCAAAAGCCCGATAGCCCAGGGTTTGATTCCCCAGTGGCAGTTCCTGGAGTTAATTTCCAGTTGGCATGAGGCACTGTTGTATTCACTCATATTCTCTCTCTAGGTGTCTCTCCATCCCTCCTTCTTCCTCCCTTTTCCCTTGCAAATCAATAAATATATTATTTTAAAATCACTTTTTACTTCCTAAAAATGAATTTCCAGAGAACTTTTTCTATCCCATTGAGTTTCATGTAATATATTGATGTTCAAATATTTACCAGTCATTTCCACTGAATCCCAGGATAAATGCTAGAGAGATACTGATGTAGTCAGTTTCAAATGTCCTCAATAAAGAGTAATTATTTCCTAAATACACGTTTTTAGTTAAATCCTCCTTAAAAGTCAGAATCATCCTGGTGGAGGATGAGTATGGGTAAGATACTAAACTCTTTTTGGTCTCAACTAATTTAAAACAATTTATTTTGAACTTAGATAACCATAACCATCACTTTGGCTCAATAAAACCATTTAGTTAATATCTGAAACAATTAGTTTAATAAAGCAAGAAAAAAAAACAAAATGAAATCATCAAATTTGTATAGCAAAAAACAATGGTTGAAACTGAAAACAAGATTTTTGATCACATGTATACAAATTTCTTTCTTAATAGATAACTTAAGAGGAAAGTAACTTTGTTCAAGAGAGAAGCTGAGATAAATGCCCTGCTACAGTTAAGGCTTTTGTAGGAGAGTTGTTATTTATTTATTTATTTATTTATTTATTTATTTATTTATTTTTAAGTAGAGACATATGAACTACCCATATAGTAAGTTCAGGAGAAACACTACTTTTTTCTAGACAATGGTTCAGTCATCTGTCTTGGAAAAGTCTGCTCCAACAAATGTGGTGTCCTTATAGAAGACAGTCACCAGAGTATAAGGAAAACATAGAAGAAACAGTATAGGTACCAAGGAGTTCTTTAGTGATAGCTTCCTTTTTTGCAGAAATTTCTTGAACCAACTCCATAGAGAAAGAGAGAGCTTTGTTTCCTATTGTTTTTAGCTAATTAGTACAGTAAAACATCTTTAGCTTTCTCCAGAGAGCCAACCAATGCAACAGTGAGTGATGACCACTTTAAAGAATATTTTTTTGTTTTGTTTTGTGTTTTTGTTTTTGTTTTTCGAGGTAGGATCTCACTCTAGCCCAGGCTGACCTGGAATTCACTGTGTAGTCTCAGAGTGGCCTTGAACTCATGGTGATCCTCCTACCTCTGCCTCCCGAGTACTGGGATTAAAGGCGTGCGCCATCACGCCCAGCCTAAAGAAAATTTTAGTTGAGTTGTACCAAATATAGGAAGAACTTGTGGAAACTTTATTGTTTTCTGGAATCATAACATTGCATGTAAGTACCATTTAACAAAGGGATTTGATGTGTATTTTTGTTGAATTTAGGAAACATAATGACTTTTTCTTCATTGCAAGTTTTCTAAATTTATCAAAGGAAATCTAAATATGTTTGTTTTCCAGAACCTGATTACACTATGAGATGATTACTCTGGAAATTACTAGTAGGATACTTTGAATTATTTGTGTGAATCTGTTTTGGACATTTTTAGGGCTCTATTTCATGAACTTTTAGGTATATTGTTACAAAAAAGTCATTTAAGTGATAACAAAATGAGGAAAATGTTATTCATCTACATAGTATTTCAAACAATAAAAATAATATTTTTAAATATGCATACACACCTGTGTTTTGTTTCTGTATATTTTCACAATTCTCCTGATAGTGATTCAGATGATTTTCCTATCCTAAGAAAACTCTGATTATTTCTAAAGAGCTACTAGCAATAATAGCTAAAATCAATGTCATGATGAAATATACCAAATTCTTGAACACTATCAATTTGTTATTCCATTTCTACAGTTAGTGGAGACTCAATTTAATCCTGCTGTGTCAAATTTCTGTGATATACATAGGGCATGCCTAATATGTGTGTCATAGTCAGCCACATGCCACTGTGATGAATCTTCAAACCAGGCACAATTTGGGGGAGGAAAGTATTTATTGAAACTACAGATTGAGGGGAAGTTCTGTAACAGCGAAAGAGGCTGGCCCTCTTTTACAGGTCTGAGCAGAGAGAGAAACCCATCACCAACACCACACAGAGAATAGCAAACAGGCAGGAAGGGGCTAAAGACAATTTGTTCTCCTTTATATAGGCTTAGGGTGGGGTCTTGCAACCCTTCCCCAGACTTAATGGCTTCCTGAGTCTCTGGAATTTCCTTCCTGAACTGCTCACACAGTAAAGGATGTTTACTTGCAGCTTCTTTGAGCTTCTTTACATCCTGCCCCCTACTGAGAGGCTGCCTTCCTGTAAACATCCTCAAATACCCACCCAAGATAATTAAAAGGATCAAGTTGACAACAAAACCTAACCACAATGTGTTTGAAAAATAAGCACTAAATGAGAACTCTCAATAATGCATCGTTTCTAATGAAAGGCAGACTCATGAAATGAATATTTTAACACTAGTCAGCACTGTGTAAGAATGTGCTGTGAAAGTAGATGCTTCAAATTAAATTTAGTTTTAGAATTAATTGGTCAGAAGACAAAAATACTACTGAGCATGGTTGATGCTTGATTTGATAGGTTAAAACTCAGGAGAGGTTTAAAAAGAGGTGTGTTTAGACAGAGGCTTGAGAGAAGTAGCCACAGTTCAAGAACTGCAAATAATTTGGTATGAAAAAAGAGGAGATTAAAAATCCACACTTCCAGGGGTTTTAGCAAGGGTCAAATTAAGACCAAGAGTGATGCGGATGGGAAGATGATCCAACAATGACTGGTGTTTGCTTGTTAAGACTATCGGCCTTGGTTCAATTCCCAAATAACCCATGTAATACAGATGAAGATAGTGGTACACAAGAAGGTAGTGGTTGTTGGCAAGAGGACATGGTGTCCCCCCCACCCGACTCACTGACACACACACACACACACAAAACCTGCAAATAAGTACGTAGACAATTCCAAGAGTGACATAGGAAGGAGTTCAAAGGTATGAATAGACAATGAAGATTTTATATACAATGGATAAGAAATTATGTTTCATAAATTATTCACTGTGAAATAATTTTTTGAAAAATTGGACAAAATTTCATGTTAATTATGAAATTAAAATGAATATATATACACACTTTTTAATATAGGCAATAACAGTAATACTATAAACATATTTTAAACACATTTCTTTGTACTTCCTTAGGTTTTAGTCTAATTGTTTTATAAATCTTTATTCTTTAAAATAGCAAAGTGTCATTGTCATCCCACTGAGAGACAGAAACACATGTAGAGAGATGTAGCCATTTCCCTTGGGCTATAGAGTGGGTTAGTGATACAGGTCAGGTTGAATCCTGGTAAAACAGCAGCAGTATATTCTGTTAGCCAGAAATCCATGTGAATTTTCATATCTTATCTTATTATGAAGTACATCAGACAGTTTTGAATAAAGACCTGAGACTACCCATGAGGTTTGTTAGTGATAAGCAAAGCAGGGTTCTTCCAGGAAGACTCCTGTATTAATGTTTCTTCAAAATATCCTGTCCTTACCCTTATTCACTGCTGGTGTGAATGCATCCACTATGGGCATCAGTGTGGAGTCTCCTGAAAAAAGATGTAAATAGAACTATCAACAGGCCAGCTATTCCTCTTCCTGGGCATCTACCCTGAAGATTCCTCACCTCAGTACAGAGAAATTTGCTCAACCATGATTAGAGAAACTCAATTCATAATAGCCAAAAACTGGAACCAACCCAAATGCCCATCACTAGCCAAATGGACATCAAAGTAGTGACACAAATACACTATGGGATTCTACTCAGCGAAAAGGTAGAATGACTAAATGAAATTTGTAGGAAAGTGGATCATTTTGGGAAAGACCATACTCAGTGAACTCATACAAGAACAGAGAAACAAATGCTACATATTCTCCCTCATCTGTGGTTCCCAATCAGGTTAAGTTTAAATATCAAACAAACCTGACATGTGAATTGTGAGACTGATAACAGGCATGGAAGGGATTGGAGGGGGAGGGGCTGGGAGGAGAGGGAGAAATATACAGAAAACTAAATCCGTAATGAATCAATAACATAGAATCCTTACTTTGGACAGTATGCTCTTGAGGAAGATGTGGACATCATCTGGAAAAAAGGTCCCTGAAGAAGGTAGGAGGAAGCCATAACCTCAATACAAATAACTCTGGCCTGTATCTCCCTGCAACAGGTTTGCTGTGGAAGTGATTCCCATGTTCTCCAGCATGGGAAAACTTGTGGTCTCTCCGAACCTCTGTTAGGAAGGACTTTTTGTTGTTGTTTCTTGTTTTGTTTTTAATTAAAAAAAAAGCTGATGGAGTCAAACCTGCAGTTGACACTTTGCCTGCTTCCCTGGTCCTTTTCTGTTCTTTACTCTCATGACACTCCTCATGCCTGAGGTAGCATATTGGACCTGGGCTCCAGGAAACTGAAGATATGCTTGTCCGTGATACCATTTGCTCAGGGAGAGTAACAGGAAGCTCCATTAGTACTGGAGACTGGGCTCTACTTAACATATTTATCAAAGCCTCAAAAGGAATTTTAAGTGACTAGAGAAGTGATCTCTTGACCTGACCATTGGCAATCTAAAGGTTAGGAGGCAGAAGTTTGTCATTTTACAGATCTGCAGAAAGGTAAAGGAGCTCCAACTTGAGGTCAGGGAGAGGGGAGACATGTATGGTCCTTGTTTGATTCATTGATTGGTCTTACTTTTACATTCCAGCTATACTGAAAAACACTCAAGTCAAAGTTTTATCCACATTTTGACTAGCCATTTCTTCCATCCTCCAACTTCCCTCAGAGATTTGCTTTTAGAAAGTTGAGAGAAATCTGCTCTGTGAACCTTGCCTCTGAAAAGGTCCTGTAAGGCCCTTTCTGGAACTTTCCACCATCCCAATAGGATTGATGCTGTATATGCATAGTCATTGTGTTTGTTAACCCTGATGCTTCCTGCTGTCTGGGAACTCTCTCTCTCTCTCTCTCTCTCTCTCTCTCTCTCTCTCTCTCTCTCTCTCTCTCCCCTGTGTATTTCTACCTGCAACATGGAAGTCCATCTCTCAAACTGTGAGGCACTTCACCCTAATTCTTATTAAATATAAGGGAGGAAACAGAGACAAAAACATGGCAGTTGTGGGATAAAAGCCTTGACTGGAAACGTGTGTGTGTGTGTGTGTGTGTGTGTGTGTGTGTGTGTGTGTGTGCACATACTCACAACATGTGGCCAGAAGCCTCATTAATTGCCTGGGCACACATAAGTCTGTAAAATTTTACATTTTTGAGAAAGTCTCTCTGGCTAGGATCTGATAAAAAGGACAAAAAATGGGGGGTTAAAATAATAACATGGAAAATAGTCTTGAATATTTGATTTAGAACATGTTATTTTAAAGGAGGTCTTCAAAGCAGGATTCTGACACTTTAGTAGGCCATTCTAAAACACATTACATTGTTAAGTTCATGAGGGTGTCAACCTCTCTATGCTGATTAGCTCTTAAAAAAAATTAAGACATAAAGAAAGCCTTACCTTTACTTTTCCTAGGCTTAAACAAATCATGTTTAAGATCTGTATGACATATAGAGATATGTTTTCTACTTTGTGCCAAATGAGAGTCAAACTTTTAAGAAAATGGATTTAAGCTTAAAAATCACTTAAAGCTTTAAAAAATGATCAGATTAACAGTTTTTAAAAACAAATGGGGCTGAGGAAATGGCTTAACAGTTAAAAGCACTTGCTGTTTAAGCATGAAGACAAAGGTAGACTTCAGAATGCACCTAAAGCCTGGGCATGTACTGTTGCCCCAGGGTGTGAGTGGGGTACAGGAAAGAAAGAATTTCTGGGGCTTGCTCAGGGGTCAGGGTGAGACCCTGACTCAAGGAGTTACGAAGATGAGCAGTTAAAGGACACTTGAAATTCCCTTCTGCTCTCCATATGCATGCTTATTGGGTGTGTTTATCTGTATACATATTTGCATAAACCACACATCACACACAAAATACCACCCACATCACACCACACATAAACTCTACCCATACACACATGCAAAATAAATCAATAAATAAACCCTGGCCAATGATAAATGTAGTAAAAGCTCTAAATTCTTTAGGGTTTTTTTTTAACATTTTTTAAAAATTTATTGTGTTCTGTCTCCATGTATGTGTGTGTGTGTGTGTGTGTGTGTGTGTGTGTGTGTGTGTGTTTGTGTGTGTGTGTGTGTGTGTGTGTGTGTGTGTGTGTGTGTGTAATTTCTTTCATGTTACCAAATGGGCTTGCAGATCAATTTATAGGATAAATGTATTAAAACTGTTAAATTTGCCAAATGTCCTTTTAATTCACATAACTGACAAAAAATTCTTTGAGAAATAAGCTAGCTGAAATGTGCTGGTAAGAACAAGGCTATCTTCAAAACTGTTGATATGCATTTTTCTTATACTGTTGGATAGTAGAGTTTATTGTTATCTGTTTAATCACTTGCCTTCCATGTGTCAAGAGAGGGCTTATACCACTCAGAGGACAAAACTTTTATGGTAGTTAAAAAGAAAATTTTAAGGCCTTTCAGATGAGTCATCTGTGTGTGGCTCATACTGAAATAGTTGGGCAGACATTTCATCTTACTGAAGAATGAGTTGTAATGTCAATTATTTATTCTTGGTATTGGCTATGTGTAATATCACATGTCACACAGTCTGTGTCTCTTTGATAATATGTGAAATTCTTTATAGGAAGATCATGATTCACTAAGAGAGATCAAACTAGTTCTTCTTCCATATAATGAGATAAAGTTCCATCTCAGACACAATAGTAGCCTTGCCCTAAACGCACCCTGTCTCGAGACAATAGCAGTCTCTGAGGCAACAGAGCTCAACACAACCACCATTCCAGAATAACATTGAAATATTTGTAAAATTATTACAATTTTATATCTTATTGAGATATTTATGTTTTTGACCGGCTTTGTCTGTCTGGCAGGGTTAAGGCTTACTGCCCCATTACAGTTAGCAAAAGCCAACCAAACAAACAAAAAGTTCTGCTTTCCAAACACAAGGGATGATAAGGAGAAAAAATAAAGAAAGGGTACTCCTTTTGTTGAAGTTGCTACTCAGCCCCCAAGAAGACCCCCTCCCTTGGCCCAGGAAGTGATGAACATACACGAAGATACTACTTGGCCAACACTCACTTTTCCATCTCAAATCTCTTGAATACTGTTGTATAGAGTCATTCTATGACGTAATCTCTGTAAAACTGGCTGTTCTAGAAGCTTCCATATTTGGCAGTTATCTCCCAAGCTGGATTGCCATCCAAGGCCTTGCTTACTATCTTCCTGATAAAAGAAGCTTTGTATAAAACTAATAGTGAGAAGCCACGTTGACTTTTCAGATGCATATTGAAATGAATGATTAGGTAATACATTAGCTATTCACAAAAGCTGAATGTACATTATATGTGTATGTAAACAATGGCATCGACTAGGGTAACTGTAAGACCAATTGCACTGTGCTTCCTCTAAAAGTATCAAGACACAGGACTTCTGCCAAGGCCTCTGTACAAAAAGCTGAGCTCATCTTTCTGACCTCGCCCTTGAACTAGGATTCGGAAATGCGCCAACATTTATACTGATTCCTGGTATGCCTTTTGGCCTTTGCATGCTCCTGGTTCCATTTGGAAAGAGAGGCGGTGCTCAATTTCAATAAAAAATAAATTAAATGTGCAACAGAAATCTTAGGCTTCTGGAAGCTGTGTAAGTTCCTAAACAAGGTGCCATCACTCATGGTTTGGGCTGAGGTGGTGCTAAGTCCACCAGAAGAAGCAATTTGGTAGATAGACCAGCTGTGGAAGCTACTGAATTTCATAATATACTGCTACTCATTGCTGTATATGACATGTCTAAAATCTTAACCCCACTGCTCTTCACCCAGTGGAGGAAAATAGAATGTTAATTGGGTATTTAATGAATGTACATGGACAGATTGAAATAAACAATATTCTCTGTGACCTATTTAGTGAGAACAATTTTCCATTAACTACTAATTCAATCCTTTGAGGAAGAGAGACTCTAATAACATTAAGCAATGGGTTATGTGGCTATCTGAAGCCATAGAAAAACAACAGCCAGATGGATGATTAGTCAAAAAAATAATCCTAAAATTGAAGGACATCAAAATTATTTAAAATATTATTAGGGTAGAGTATATCAATATTGTTCAAATTCCAAAGTGAAATATATGTTGTTATGTGTTGATGATTGTTTGGGATGGATCTGCATTTTCCTTATGGACAGAGAAGGCCACAGAAGTAATTAAAGCCCTATTAAGAGATATTATCACTCCTTTTTGGACTGTCAAATAGCATTCTGAATTATAATGGACATTTTGCTTTGTTTCTGAGATAACACAGAAAAGAATCACTTAGTCAAGTGGAGTCTCCACATGGCCTTGATGCCTCAAGCACTTATGTCAAAGTTAAAAAAAAATTAAAAATGAACCGCAATATTTAAATGATGACAACTAAATTGTTCCAAGACACAGACCTTCATTGAAACTAAGACTTGTTTATTGCACTTCTTGGAATAAAAATAGATCTCTGAACTGGGCTTGAATTGAGTCCTCACAATATGGCAGTTAATAGGTGACTGTTCCTGACCATACTTTTACGTGAAGAAAATGTGTACAGAAACTTTGAACCAGTCCCCTCTAAGTGTGTTTATTATTGTTGCTTTTTTAAAAAAATTATGACCTTAAATTGAGGATGCTCTGGAATATACTCCTAAACTGGGCATGCTTACAAATTGACCCAGCCCTATGTGAATCTGCAGAAGTTCCCTTGCTTGGGGAGAGTGCTCTTGTGGAGACAACAGCTGTGTTCTCCTCTACTTTGTGTCTTGGCTGTGCTTATTTGGGCAACCCAGGTGCAAATCACTGTATTTAGTTATGGGATTTCACTGAACAAATAGTTGCCAGACAATTGTTACTAACTGTATTTGGGAAATTAAGAAATAAATCTGATTTGGATATATTATAAATATACATAAGAGTCTCTGGAAGTATCCTAATTTAGTTTTAGGTTAGACAATGAGAAAACATAGGAAAAGTTCAGAGAAGTGGTTTTAAATGGACTTATAAGCCTGCAGTTTCAAACTTTACATGATAAAAATGTTTTAAGCATAATATGATGTCATAAATGTGTATATGTAAACCTCAGCCATTGAGCCATTGCTGAGAACACAGCTTATTCTCTTTCTCTCTCTCTCCTTTGTGTCCCCATGACTGTTTCCACCAAAGAAAAGGAATTGCATTCTATGTTTTATATTCCAAGCCAATCCATTGGATTCTTTACTGATGCAAGTAAGCATGACACCTTTCTTTCTGCTGGCACTAGGATTATATCCAGAGAAGATTAGACAGAGAAATGAAAGAAAGACCTTTAATCATGTCCAATAGATCACTGATTATGTATGATAAAATCAACTGGTAAAGACACTTAAGAAATTTGCTTGCAATGGGACTATAATTCTACAGATTATGAAGAAGTGATTAAGTCTTTTTTCATTAAAATCCCCCAAATCTGATGATGATCTATGAATCCTCAGTGTGGCAGCATTGAAGTGTGGTCTATGGAATGTATCTGGGTGATGGCCATGGAATCTTACCAGTGAGCTAATACTATTATATCACTTATTTTCTCTTTGCTGTTATAAAATACCTGACCCAAAGTAGTTTAGGGAAAGGAAGGGCTTGTTTTAAGCTTACAGCTTCAAAATCGTGATGAAGAAAACATGGCAAGAGCAGGAAACTGGCATCCTGCCATCACATCAGCAGGAAGGAAGTACAGCAAGAAAGACCAGGAAGTGAGATTGGGTTATAAAACCTGCAGTTTCATGGCTACCTCCAATAAGATACTTCCTCCAGCTAGGCCACACCTCCTAAAAGCTTCATATGCTTTATTACCACCAACAGGGGATTATGTATTCAAATACATGAATCCAGGGGGACATTTTTCATTCAAACTACCAACCTTTTATAACAAGAAAAAATTAGTGAACCCAAGAGTGGAGTGGGATAAACTAGACTTGGGTTCCTTGGCTTTCAAACCTTCTCACCTTGTGATGGTTCACCTCACTGCCTGTCTGCTTTCTCCAATGAGTTCCTCACCAGATGTGAGGCAGATGTGGGCTTGCAGCATACAGAACTGAAATCTACACGAACATATTCTCTTTGTAAATTAGATAATCTCAGGTGTACTTTTACAACATCAACAAAAATAGCTTAAGATGTGCAAAATGGCTATCTGGATAGGACCTGGGAACATCAAAGATACAGCAGGTCAAAGTTATGGAAGCCTAAATATAGCATGAACTTGACTCACATTGTGGTCATATTGATTCACTTCTATTTGATTAGGCTAGAGTGAAGCTCCAGTAGCAAATAACCAAAGACTGATGGTGGTGTGTGAGTGCACATGCATGTGTGTGTATACATGCATGTGTGTACAGAAATATCTATATTAACTTTGCAAAGTTAGGCAGTTTTGTGCTCTTAGCACCTGTTATATAAGTTGCAGAATCCCATGCTCAGAAATACCTTCATAAATACTTGTCCATACTGTGGATTACATTGTTATCTAATAGAAACACATGCACTAAAATGTACCACATTTTCAGTGACTTATGATATAATATTTATATTAGGAAAAGTTGTAACCAATATAATTTTAAAAATTAATTTAAAAAAATAAAGCAAAATTTATCTCTCTTGAAATCAAATTAGAAAAAGAATATAAGAATTCAAGATACAACTAAAAATATCATAAAACAAGCAATGCATGTCCAAACACGGAAACTTTTCTCCACACATGTGTGAATATTCACTTCTTTCCATGGGATACATTACAGTTACCTAATTTTATGTGTTTTACATGAATAATTTTTAAACAGTAGTATATCTTCGATGAAAGATTAGGTCATTGTTTAAATAGCCATGTTATCCCAACAAATAGTCAGATTTAGAAAAATTCTCATCCAAGGTCCAATGGCATTGTCCATAGAAGTAGAAAAAAAATAATTGGAAAGTTGGTGCATAACCACTCAAGTCTTCAAAAGCCAACAAAATTCTCAGAAAGAAAAATAAAGTTGGAGGCATCATGCTTTCTGCTTTAAAATTATTGTACAAAGTTACAGTAATCCAAGTCACATGGTGCTAGTACCGATGTGGTCATATACAACATCAGAGCAGACAATGCAACGTCAGGACTGAGAGCATACATCTCAATTCTAGTTTTCAACATGGTCCTGATGGGAAAAGAATGGTCTCTTACAAAAATGGTACTGGGGAAAATCTGTACAGGGCATTTGTACATTGGGTGCTTTTTATACCTTACATGAAAATCAACACAGAAGGGATAAAGTATTTAAATGTAAGACCTGGAACCATTAAACTCTGGGCCAAGAACCCAGGAGAAAGACATGTCTCACTGACCACCTTGATGATTATCTGACAAATTATCAAAAACTCAGACTGAATGAAATGAGACAACTTCAAACTAAATATATTTTGTCCAGCAAAAGAAGCAGTCAACAAAAAGAAACTGTAGATGACAAATTGGTAAAAAGAAGTTTGAAAAATACATATTTCCTAGAAGGCTAACACAGATTTAAAAACAATTCAGATAGGAAAACAAATAATCTGATTTGAAAATAGAGATATTTCTCCAAAGATAGCAAACAATCTGGACTGGTTATATGAAAATTCCTCAGTATCATAATTTTGAGGGATGTTCAAATAATCACTATAAGTTTCCACCTACACCTGTTAGGATGGCTACTATAGAAAAAAAAAATAGCACATGATGGTAAGTGTATAATGAGAAAATAAACTCTTGTACAATGCTATTTAAAATGCAGATTGGTGGAACAATTATTGAAAAAAAATATGAAAATCCTTGAATAAATTAAAAGCAGTACAACCATATGATTCAAAAATCTCAGAGGAAATAAAGTGTAAATTTATAAAACTATATTTAGTCTTATGTTCATTACTGGATCATCTAACAGCAGCCGTGGTCTAGAAACAACTCAGTGTCCACTGAAGGAAGAAGACAGACCTATTGATGGAGTTACATATGTTAGATCTCATCATGTGTGCAATGTGAGGACCTTCCCAGACTGTATTTGTAAAACTTAGACAAAGCTATTAGAAATGAGAGGGTTGAGATAACAGAGAAGCCAGATAGGAAAAAGTCCCCCCCCAATAACATTTTTAAAGTTTTCACCATACTGAAATGACCAATGATCAGAGGGATAAATTCATTTAATGTGATTTCAATATTCTGCCAAGAATTCATGCAATGAAATATAATGTAATTTCTCACTAATATGTACTGTCATGCTTCATTAATGAAAAGAGAATGCAATTTGTGATGGCATGGATGAACATGGAATACCTCATGTTTAATAAAATAAACTAGGAGAAATAAGACATTGTATAGTCTCATTGATATGTGGAGCACACATGTAAGATGTAAAGTCTGCAAAGGAAAGGGCTCAAACAGTGGTTACCAAGGGTGGAGGATGGGGATGGGAAGTAGTAGTGAGAGCACAGAAGACACACACCTCTGTGACGGACAAGTCAGGGGACCTTCACCTCCTGAGGCCCACAGTCAATGAAATGGGAGTGTTTGAAAATTTTGATAAATTCAATGATTTTTGCTGCTCTAACCAAGAAGATAAGATGAAAATAGGTACCTACATAAGATCATGACAATATTAAGAACTTCACTTTGGTAAAAACTTTTCTCTGTGTGTGTGGCCCACAATATCCACCAAAAGGGGTATGTTAAGAAGTCTTTCTCAAAAACAGTATCTTGTGTTATATTGGGTGCTTCCCTACATAATAGTTCATTTTTACAGTATGAACACTACTTATCTGTATTGAAGGATTACTTTCTTGACCATTGGAGTTAAACCATATGGAACGAAGAAGACACAAAGCCATGCACAGTTAGACATTTGCTCAATATATTAACAAATTCTTATGTGTGAGAAAGAATGACTGACATTATGGAATTGACACAATTAGGAAGAGAACAACACATGGGGGAAAAGTAAGGTTGAAAGATATGTGAAGATATTGTTTGGGTTAGAATTATACAATTCTTATATGCTTCAGTGGACACATAGACCCAGCCAAACCATAATAATTCTAGGACATGTCGTCTTTTCTGCAAATAAGAGAGAAGGATTTGGGATTTGAAGAATATCTAGAGATCTCTGCTGTAACAGAATTGATTATTCTGTCAGCCGTGCAAATGGCATAGTTGTTTATAGTTCATGTACCAAACATTCAGAGAACACTGGTCACTCAGTGTGATGGTTAAGTTTGTCAACTTGAGCTAATCCATAATAATCTTGGGTGGATCCCTGAGCTTGCCTGCAGAAAGGATTGACAAATCCCTTTTGGGATTTGGAGAAGACTTGTGATGGTTAAGCTTGTCAATTTGAGCTAATCCGTAGTAATCTTGGGTGGGCCCTCCAGAAGGAGACTAATATAAGGAAACTTAAGGGGAAGGAGATGCTCTTCCTTCCTCCCCCGGCTGCTGGTGCTGGTTCGTGACTTGCCCTCACTGGACATCGGAACACAGTTCCTCGGCCTCACATTGTGAACTGAAGAGCAGCCGCTCCCCGGGGATTCATCAGGCCTTCTGGGCTGGATTGGGACTGCTGAGACATCCATCTACGTGGACTGAACAGCTACTGGTTCC
>PVHP010020775.1:0-30269 GCA_004024765.1 Zapus hudsonius | reverse complement strand
AAATCTTAGCAATCCTGAAAACTCCAAAGCCCCTAGGCAGGCCACAAGATAAGATAAGCAGATCAAAGCCTAACTTATTCTAACTGCAAATAACAAACAATAAGGTTTTATTTCCTCTGCTAACATCACCATTCTCTCACAGACCCAGCCTGGCTGCATATCTGAGAGCTAAGCTTTAATATGCATCCGGATGAGAGCACGGTAGCTCATGCCTTTGTTCCTAACACACCTGTGCCCCCAGGAGGCAGGGGATGGCTGAAGGCCCTAAATCCTGTTTACAAGTGCTAATAGGTTTTACTCCTGCTGCCTGAGTTTTCGTAGCTGTGTTCCTGTTTACTGAGCCCCCTTTGTGTAAGAGATAGGGCAATGCAGCGCATCCCTAGATTGGATATAAGGCTGGATGTGAAAGTAAAGTTTTGAGATCTTCCCACTGCCGCGTTCTACTGAGGGTCTCATCTCTCGTTCGGCTCATGGCTATTCCAAGCCGCTGTTCACCCAGCTCCCGTGGGTGAACGGGGAGTTGATGCGCACTGCAACCCCCTAAGTAACCCACGGACCCAGAGATTGTCATAGAGGCAGAGCCCTCATGGGTGAGATTAGTACCTATATCCAAAAGGTTTGAGGGAGTTTAGCACTTTCACCATCGAAGGACATGTAGAAGTCTTCATCCATGAAACAGTTCATCCCCATAAGGTAGTACTACACAGCTTCCAGAACCATGAGCCATAAATTTCTGTTGCTCATAATAAATTTCCCCAGTCTAGGCTGTAT
Organism: Zapus hudsonius; assembly: GCA_004024765.1. Taxonomy (NCBI): domain Eukaryota; kingdom Metazoa; phylum Chordata; class Mammalia; order Rodentia; family Dipodidae; genus Zapus; species Zapus hudsonius. Next base: position 29,498 of record PVHP010020775.1, on the reverse strand, counting down.
TTCTATGATAGAACAAACAGTACTAACATTACATTACTGATGGGGAAACTGAGGAACTGAGAAAATAACCAAGGTCACCCTGTGGTACCCTGCTAATGGGGCATGGAGGAAGTAGGGTTCTGCTGAGTCTGGCAGGCTTCTGGGACTGTCTCCTTCTGATAAGGAAGTTGAGGCAAAGTCCGAGGGCCCCTGTAAATCTTAGCAATCCTGAAAACTCCAGCCCCAGGCAGGCCACAGCTGTCCGATAAGATAAGCAGTTCAAAGCCTAACTTAATCCAGCTGCAAATAACAAACCTAAACAATAAGGTTACATTTCCTCTGCTGACATCACCATTCTCTCACAGATCTTGCTTCCTATGCTTCTACCTCTGACTTTTCTCTATATAAGCAACTGCTATCTATCCAATAAAATGAGAACTGCCCACTGTCGCATTCTCCCGAGAGTCTCATCTCTCGTTCGGCTCACAGCTGTTCCAAGCCGCTGCTCACCCAGCTCCCATGGGTGAACAGGGAGTTGATGCGCGCTGCAACCCCCTAAGTAACCCACGGACCCAGAGTCACCCCATTGGTAAACTGTGAACCCCAAGCAGGCTGACCCTGAAACTTAATGTACTAGTTACTTCTTTCATGATGCAACAAAATATCTAGAAGAAACAAGGTAAGAGTAAGAAGAATTATTCGCCTCACAGTTTTAGAGGGTTAAGTCCATCATGACGGGGAAGGCATGGATGAATAGCAGAGACAAAGGAAGTGGGCAGGGTTAATAAAACCCCAAGGACCCCCCCCACACACACACACACCAGTGGCCTACTTATTCTGGCTTGGTGTCACCTCCTCCTACATTTCCAGAACCTCCCAAAATAGCTTCGCCATCTGGGTACCAAGCATTCAAATCATGAGCCTATGGGGGAAACGTTGCATATTTGAACTGTAACTGTCACACCTGTGCTGTTAAATTCCATTTACTAATGCTGGCAAGCTGGTAGTCTCCAGGTGAAAAAAATGGTACAGTCAGTCTTTAGGGTTGTAAAACCTGACTCAGTTATGCTGCAGTGACTAATGACCTCAGATCTCAATGCCTTACTTCTTGTTCATGCGTTCATGTGACGTGTCCATGATATGGTTGCACTTACCTTTTATATTCTGTGAGCCAGGTTGACAGAGCAGAGCTCTGCCTGGAATATCACCAGTCTGATGGCAGCGGGTGGATGGACATGGCAATCAGAAGTGATGCGTTCCACTTCCACCCATATTTCATGGGCAAAGCAAGTCACATGGCTGACCATGAGTTCAACAGTGTGGAATATCCTCTGCCTGCTGAGAGGCAGCACAAGGCACAGGAGCTAAGCTTGTTTCTGCAGGAAGTTGCCCAGTCTACTCTCTTCTGTGGAATAGCAGCAAATATTCTGAACAATATTTCAACCTACCATAGTCTGGGCTTCAGCTTTGTTCTGTCACTGAGTGAGCGTGTGACCTGGGAAAAGGAACTTGCCTTCTCTGAGCCTCCATTGCCTGATTTGGAGGATTTGGGGCCTGGATTGGGTGTTAAGAGAGTCTTTAGGCTTGAGTCTCCATTTAGGAGAAAGGAAAACAAATGTGAACAACTTCTAGAGCACTAACAGTGGAGTTCAGCTGTTAAGAAAGATCATAGCATCCTTCCTTCCTTCTTTTTCTCTTTCCTTCCTTCTCTCTTTCCTTTCTTCCTTCCTTTCTTCCTTCCCTCCCTCCCTCTTTCTTGTTCTTTCTTCCTTTCCTCTTATCTCCTTTCTTTATTTGCTTATGTGTATGTGTACATGCAACGTGGTTTGTGTGTGTGTGTATTCCGGTGTGGTGTATGCAGTGGGGGTGCTCAGCTACGATGGTCTGAGTAGAACATCAAATGTCCCACTCATTGCTCCTATGCTCCGTCTCATTTTGAACTAGAGTCTCTTACTAATACCAGAGCTTGCTGTTTTTCATGAGCCTGGTCAATTCTCTGGTCTCTGCTCCCCTTCGTGGGACTGGGGTTACAGGTGCATGTGGCCATGTCCAGCTGTTTACATGGGGTCTAGAGATTCAAACTTGGGCAGTGTCAGGCCCTTATCAGGCCCTCATGCTAGCACAAGAAGCACACTTAACCACGAGTCATCTCTCCAGCCCAGCCCCCAGCTTTTCTGTGTTATGATTTTCATTTTCCTATTGGGTGACTTTATGCTCAATGTTATCAATCAGAACTTTGAATGTTCCTGTTACATGCCAACAGAGAATGGAAGAAAGCCACTTATATTGTTGTCATAAATTAGTAACAAATTTCCCGTGATGTGTTTCAGTCAATTGTGTTCTATGTTTGAGAATAACTGAAATATAACAGGGGTATAAAATAATGGTCTACAGGCCAACTCCAGAGCAGCCACTTGGTTATCTAACTAAATCTTTATTGGGCTGCAGCCATGCTTGTTTCTAGACACGTTTTCTATGACCGTTTTCACATCCTAATGGCAATGTACAGTCATTGGGATCAAATGTATGACCTTAAAGCCAAATACATTTACCATCTTGATTCTATATAGGACAATTTTGCTGACTCCTGTTTTTGACATTTGCGTGGGGAATGATTCATGTGAGCAGGAAGTGTGCTGGTAGTTGGTTTGGGTTCTGGAAGATGACATATCCTCCATCCCATGGTCTGTATGTGTCCTTTGAAGCTGTGACAACTGTCTTGTCACTGTGGGGGGATGGGACAGGTCATTGGTGATGATATTGAATTTATGATTACGCACCACATAGTCATTCTACCTGTGGTCTTGTTGCAGGAAGAAATATTTTCTGCATTGTTCAAGCCAGATTAGGTTAGGCATGGTGTTTCCTGCAGACATAGGAGACACAGGCTGTCCTCCTTTCTGGGATGAGGCTGATCTTGACCTGAGGAAAAGAGAAACACAATTTATCCTGCTCTAAATTAGATGTGGCCTAATCAGACATTAGTTCACAGCCAATTCACATGTCTCTGCAAATCTTCATGCCACTTGGGCCCATTTCTCCCACCTTCCATCCATCTCTACTGCCCCAGGTCAGAAAGATTCAGCACTTACAGATTTTCTTTTTGCTATTCAAGTGAACAAAAACTGAAATTGGCCCAGAACCATCCAAAATCACATCGGCCAGTACAGCACGATTTAAAATGGATTGAATCATGCAGGAGGTCAGTCTGGGTCAGATGGGCGATCAAAAAAAAAAAATCACTTTTTTTTTTGGCCCTGTAAAGAAGGTCACCTCTGAGGGAAGCTAAATGGAGTACTAAAATCTTCAAATAAATGCTGATTTCCTGACTTCATAATGTGCACGTTCATAGTGAAAAGCTGGGGCTATGAGCATCGGGAAGGGGGAGACCAGCATTAAAGGGCCAGCTGGGTTACCTTCTAGGGTAGCACAAGACATGGCTCAGCTGGTCTTAACTCTCTCTCTCAGCTCCAGGGGGTATATGGCATTCTGGGTCTCCTTCATCTGGCAAGAAACATACCCAAAGAAACCCAAGTTTGGGCTTTGCCAGTTGTTTTTTATCATCCTAATATTGTTTTCATAGGAGTTGGAGAGACAGCTCAGTGGTTAAGGTGCTTGCTTACAAAGCTTAAATGCCTGGGTTCAATTCCCCAGTACCCATGTAAAGCCAGATGCACAAAGTGGCAAATGCAAGTAGATTTGGGTTGCAGTGGTAAGAGGCCTTAGCATGCCCATTCTCTCTTTCTCTGCCCCCTCTCTCCCTGTAAATAAATAAGAATGAAATAAAAAAATATGATAAAATATATGCAACTTAAAATTTATAGCAGTTGCTTACAGATCCTCACTGGTAAGCTTGCCTGCTTTTCTGAGTACTAACTCAAAAACTGTAACATTCCATTTTTCCCCTTTCTATATGTTTTCTTTGCATCCTGGCCAAAATCTCTACCAGCAAGCAGCTGCTGCCAACCTCCATTACGGAACCTGCCTGCTTTCTGAATCCTACCTCAAAGGACATGGATTTCTCTCTTCCTATTATACATTTCCTTTCTCCCAGCATTTACAGCTTGTCTTTCCTGTAGTCTTCCTCTCAAATGCTAACAAATTGTCCTCATGCTTTAAAAAAATTACCATTTTAGGTATAAAGTTCAGTGGCACTAAATACATGCAGATCACCGCAGCCATCACCACCAGCCATGTCTAGATTGATTTCATCCTCTCAAACTGAAGCCCAGCTCCTCCAGTTCTCAGGCTGTGGTTTAAATGTCACTAACAAAATTCTTGTTGAAATTTAATCTTGGGCTGGAGAGATTGCTCATAAGGACCCACATTTGGTTCCCCAGTGCCCTCATAAATCCAGATGCACAAGGTGGTGTGTGCATCTGGGGTTTGTTTGCAGTGGCTGGAGGCCCTGGTGCACCCATTCTCTCTCTCTCTCTCTCTCTCTCTCTCTCTCTCTCTCTCTCTCTCTCTCACACACACACACACACACACACACACACAAATAAAAAATAGATTTAATAAAGAATTTTTTTTCAAAGTAGGGTCTCACTCCAACCCAGGCTGACCTAAAATTCACTATGTAGTCTCAAGGTGGCCTTGAACTCAACGGTGATCCTCCCACTTCTGCCTCCTGAGTGCTGGGACTAAAGTGGTGTGCCACCACACCCAGTTTAAAGAATTTTTCTTTTAAGAAATTTAATTTCATGCTGAAGTATTAAGAGAAGGGACCGCATCAGTCTAGGAGGGCCCTGCTCTTAGGATGGATTGTAAATCACTGGGCAATGGTTTATCTAAGAGTTAGCATGTTAGAAAAGCCAGTTTGCTCTATCTCTTGCATGTGCTTCTCTGCTGTATGGTGCCCTGCATAGCCTAGGAACTCAGAAGAGTCCCCACCAACAAGGAACCATGGGCTCTTGATTTTGGATCTCCCGGCCTCCAGAACTGTGAACAAATAAACATTTATTCTTTATAAACTGGTTACTCTTTGGTTTTTAGTTGTAACAACAGAAAACAGACCAAAACACCTAATTGTCACTGTTCTACTTTCTGTCCCTATGGACTTGAGTACTCAAGCTGCCTTGTGTAAGTGGAATCATACAATATTTGTCTTCTGGTGACTGGGGGCTTATTTCAGTAAGAACAATGTACCTTGCATGCCTCACAATTTCTAGCTATCCTGGTAAGTGTGATGTGTTATCTCATTGTGATTTTAAAAAATATTTTTATTTATTTGTAAGCATAGAAAGAGAGAGAGAGAAAGAAGAGACAGAGAAATGACCTCCAGCTGTTGCAAATGAACTCCAGAAGCATGTGCCACTGTGCATCTGGCTTTACATGGGCACTGGGGAATCAAACCCAGGTTGTTAGGCTTTGAAAGCAAGCATCTTAGAGAGAGCCATCTCTCTAGCACTCATCGTGATTTTGACATGTATTTGACTAGTAGCATAAGCAGAGAGAGAGGGCGAGAGAGAAAGAGAGAGATGACAGAGAATGGGCATGCCAGGGCCTCCAAGCTGTTGCAAATGAACTCTAGATGCATGCACCACTTTGTGCATTTGGCTTTACATGGGTACTGGGAATCAAACCTAAATTGTTAGGCTTTGCAGGCAAGGGCCTTAACCACTGTGTCATCTCTCCAGCCCCCACTTTGCATTTCTTTTAAAGAGAAGCTTAGCATGGAATTCTTGAATGAATGTTCTCACTGTGTGCATATGGACAGGAACTTAAAGGCTGTAATTATGAGCTGAGGGCAAAGCACCAGAAAGACACACCATTAACGCTTTCAAACGCCTCATGATTACCAGGCATGGTGATACAGGTTTGTAGTCTCAACACCCATGAAGATTTTGAGTTTGAGGTTTGCCTGAACTACATAGCGAGACTCTGCCTTGAAAAAGAAAGCAAACAAAAGAAGATGCCACCAACAAACCTCCACAACAACATCAACAACAACTTCATGAAGTAAGAGTGATTCTTTCTCTTTGCCTAGGGACATTGTGCACAATCCCCACGTTAATCAAACAGTAGGTAGAAAGAAGTTAAATTCTTTTTTTTGTTTGTTTGTTTGTTTTTTTGTTTGTTTTTGTTTTTTTGAGGTAGGGTCTCACTCTAGCTCAGGCTGACCAAGAAGTTAAATTCTTATACCAGAGCTGGCACTCTTACTCCCCAATCTTTTGGGGGGGGTACAGAAAGCCTAAAACAGGCTCAAGTTCATCTGAAGTGCAAGAGGGAGAACGAGAATCTTCCATTCTGCTGTTTCGTCAATGATTCATTGCGTCAGGCTGCTCTCCAAAATGAAATAATAACAATTCCCCAGGAACCCTATAATACGATTGGAAAAATGACTTACAAGTGAGTACATAACAAAATGTCTGAGGATGAGTTTAAGGTTAGGTGGTGAGCTTATTTATTCATGCTTTCATTTATTTCATTCATTCAGTATTCATTTCTGTAGTATTTTGCCTGATCTTTTACTGTTTTGATCCTCTGTCTGCCTTCTATTAAAAAAAAAAAGAATGAGCCAGGGGGTATACCTCAGTAGTGAAGCATTTACCTAGTATACACAAGACCCTGGATTCCATCCCCAGTACTGCTAAATAAACACATAAGCAGAAGGATGAATGAAGGCTACAAGAAATGAGAAGGATGTGGAAAGGACCCATGTCCCCATCAGTGATGAAGACTAGAAAGCAAGCTCCTGGTTCCTGACCAAGAAAAGCATCCAAGCAAGACCTGAGAGGGAAATTGAGCCTAGTGGAGGGAGACAGCCTGTGACTGTCTAACTAGGGCCAATGACTATTTGGAGAAGTGTCAGACACCCTGTGACTGCATCTCTAAACACAGTTAGTGACCACTGTGGCTTGGATACAGCTGGTGATGGGAGAATAGAATGTTGAGGCATAATTGTTGCAGGCTCTTGGAGAGCTTCTTAGCAATAAAGGAGTCTAGCCAAGCAAACTTGCTCAGACAGCCCTCCCAAACAGAGCTAACTAAGATTGGTGGGACAGAAGCAGGCTCAGCTCCACCGCATCACATGTCCCAGGACAGGATGTGCAAGGGACACACCAGAGTCACATTTTCGAGTACCTAATGGTTCATGCCACCCCTGTGCTCAGGAAGCTCTTTCCTGGGCATATGTTAGAAAAGACAGGCGAGCCAAATCCACTCTGGTGTATGCCTTCACTTAAATTGCCTCTTTGATTATGCAATGGACAAACCAAAGATTATCTGCATAGCAGGATCATTTAGGAAATGACAGGGCCATTCTGTGTGCCTGAGCACATTTGGTTTGGCAAATGAGCCCTTTGGTAAGTGGTCATAATGGCACTACAACTCTCATCAAATTCCTTGGATTTCTCTGATGTGGGTGTTTTAGAGCCAAGTGTCCCCATTCTAAACAAAGGCAACACGCCAGTATCTATCTGGTCTGATCAACTGGAGGCTGGGAGGTGTGGCACAGACCAAAAGGCACAGATCCTGTGGTTCCAGTAAACACTGTCCGTGGATCTCTGCCCTGCCTCTCCAATGCTAATGTGTCTTGGCTTGCTTCTGCTTCCAGTGGTAGGGACCTTTAACTTCCCCCTGGAGTACTGTGGCCCACTGGGGCTAGACTGCCCACAGCCAGGGGAAGGCAGAAGTGCCTAGACATTTCCATTCCTGCAACACACCGTGGGCACATAGGCTAGGCTGTCTAGTCTACAATTGTGACACATAATTTCCACTTCTAGATTCCCTTGGGAATCTAGGCTTCAGTTAGTCTCTACAGCACTTTGCTGAAACTGTTCTCTTTCTAGGCTTTTCCTCTTTCTTGTCCTGTTTCCTTCCTTCTGGTTCTTCCATGTTTTTTCCCTGAGAGTAATTCCTTGATAAACCATGAGCATATGCATTCTTATTTCAAATATATTTATGGGAAATCTGACCCACCTGAGGGAGTCAAGGAAATCTGAGTCCCCATTCAAATTCATCATTGTTAAGTTTTTAGCATGTTAGGGGCTAGTGCCACAGCTATCCTCAGCCTAGGATCTAGACCAGGACAATTGGATTGTCACATCTCTGGCTCTGTAAGAGGTTTCCACTGGATATGTGGCCCAAGTTGTCAAACCAAGACCTCAGTTAGCACTAAGTGGTGGAAGATGAATTTTCTGCCCTTCTTGGTTGGTGAGTAACTGTCACAGTCTGCTCCTCATTACTGGGATAAACATCCAACCAGAATCAGCTTATGCAAGGAAAGGGTTTATTTCCGGCTTGCAGATCCAGGGAAAATACCAGGGATGGTGGAAGAAGCTGGCTCACTTCCATAGATCCAAGCAGAGAGACATCATCAAAAGCCAGCAAGTGCAGGGTGTGGTGGCGCACGCCTTTAATCCCACTACTCACCTTTAATCCCAGCACTCTCAAGGCAGAGGTAGGAGGATCACTGTGAGTTCGAGGACACCCTGAGACTACATAGTGAATTCCAGGTCAGCCTGGCCTACAGCGAGACCCTACCTCAAAAAACAAAAAATAAAAACAACAAACAAACAAACAAACAAACAAAAAACAAAGCCAGCAAATACCAAACATGAACTGTACTATATGAACAGACTTCAAATTGGTCATATTCCCATGGGTTATCTTCTTATGCCCTCTCTCCCCTACTCCTATTCCACTGAGGACCCTCCTCAGTAGGGTTATTATATTATATTATAGTATACTATGGGGTCGTGAAAGCATCAATCAAGTCTTTGTGGGGGGGGGGGGGCACAATGCCATAGAGTACACCTTGCCATCCTGTGGCTCTTACATTTCTTTTGAAAATTTTATTCAAATATATAATGTATTTTAATCACATCCATCCCCCTCTTACATTATGTTGTCTCCCCTCACTGCTGCTGAACCCCCTTTTCTTTCCAAATTAGACCCCCTTCTATGTTGATGTCTTTTTGTTTCCTTGGTGTCTGATTGAGTTTTTAATAAAGGTTGCTTGTTTTAACATGGGTGGGTGGTCATTTACCAGAGTGTGGCTAACCTCTCCTCTATACCCTTCATACCACAAGGCTCTGTCTCAACATGACCCAGACACAACAGAGCCAGCCACGATGGATTGAGATCTTTGAAATCATGAGCCAAAATAAGTATTTCCGTCCTTGTGTTTCATGTCTGGTATTTTTGTCACTCATCATATAAAGAACCAATGTAAATTTCCTTATAGAAGAGGTTCGAATTTGTCACTGTGTCTTGTGAAGACATAGACAGCACCATCTATGAGAGATGGGTCTTTGCCAGACACCAGACCTGCTGTGCCCTGATCTTACACTGCCAGCCTCCAGAACTGTGAGCAATAAATTCCTGTTACTTATGAATGACCCAAATTTGTTAATAGCTGTCTGAACAGGCAAAGACACGGAGGTATAGGCAGGTTAAGTAACTTGCCTAACTGTCTTTTATTTTTAAAGGCCCATGAAATATTTTCAATGCTTTTACACCATTAATCTCTGCATTACCACAATAATTTCTTGAATTAAGTTTATCATCCTTAATTTAGAATTTTTAAAATATGTAAAGTATATAAAGTCGCAATAAATTGGCATAGCCAAATAATGATTCTGTAAGTGTCCTTATAGATGAGGCTTGAGGAATTCGTCTTGTTCTCTCTCTCTCTCTCTCTCTCTCTCTCTCTCTCTCTCTCTCTCTCTCTCTCTCTCTCTCTCTTTCTTCCGCAACTACACATCTCCACTCTCATTTCCCACTCCCCATCCCAGAATGATCTTCATAGCAGCAGAGGATCACTGTAGCTAGATAGAAATCAATTTAGGATGGTTAATCTTTGTTGTTAATTCCCCTGGATTTAGAATCACCTAGGAGACTGGAGAGACACACCTCTAGGTATCTAGGAGAACATTTCCAGGGATGATTAACTCAGGGGAAAGACCCATCAGAATGTGCGCAGCACCATTCCACAAGCTGGGGGCTTATATGGAGGAACATGAAAGGGCTGTTATCCCCTTTCTCTGCTTCCTGTGCCATCGTGATGGCACTGTTCTGCTCTTTTCCCACCATAATGGACTCTCTTTGAAACTGAGCAAAAATAGATCTCTTATCCCTTAAGCTGTTTTTGTCAGGGTTTTTTTTTTGTTACCATGATGAAAAATAAGTAATACCTCAAACCAAAAGGGTAAAGGGATTTTCAGACTTCTCTGGAATTTTTAGAGATGAACATCCAAATACATGCTCAAGAGACCAGGAAGAACTCCTCTGTTACACAGGGATGAGCAGAGGACTCTTGTCTTCTCTGTTCTTCTTAGTCTGGGAGAATCTAGGAGAGACTGAGGTGGAATGATCTATTAGTCAGATGGACAGCTGCAGCCAGATGGTCCTGGGGGCCATCACTAGCAAAGCAGAGATAGGGAGAATAGCCAAAGCAGTTCCTAAAATAAGATCAGAAAGAGAGAAATTAAATTCCTGCATCAGAGAGCAATAAGCAAGCGAAATAGCAGAGGCAATGCAAACTCCAGCTTTTACTAAAGTAGGCATTTCCCTCTCCTTTCTGAAAAGCTAACGTGTGGGGGTGGACAGGCATGTCCTCAGTCTGTCTGTAGTACAAGTAGGATTAATGAAGGCTATAGCATTGAAATTCATAGTATTAATAGGCCCAAGCAGAAAACAAGCTAAAATGACTTTCATAAATGAATCTAAGCTAGGAACAGAAAAAAAAGATGCCTAGGATAATAGATGGGGGAGGGGTGGGAGAGGAGTGGGAAGACACTGAGAAATGATTTCTCCGAGTTATTCATTTGACACTCTTGGTGACAGAAGCCCCAAGAGATGAGCTGCTAGCTGATTAAACTGAAACATGAAAACATGGCAGTAATTCAAGGGACTAGCAACTGGAGAGAAGAATGAGGGTAAAAGCTAAAGGAAACATGAAAAAAAATCAAGAAAGTGAAGAAAGCATGACTATATCCTCATGTTTTGCAGCTTTGAGCTCTGGGGAGTTTCTGGGGCCACAGTTTTATGGGGGAAAGACACAGGACACGGATGGATAGAATATCAAAGAAGCCCTGTCCAGTCACCTTCTGGCACCTGTAATTGTTGATGAAATTCTCCTGATGGTGACCAGGACTGTCCTAGGAGAAGAAAGCCAGGACCCATCAGCCTGGCCCTAGAGCCTTTCAAAGACAGAACAAATACATATCGTGAGTGTTTTTTATGGCTTCAGGTTCACAGTTTCCTGTATGTTGACTGGGGTGGGATCAGCGAGATTTCAGGCCAGAGAGCATAGTTTGGTGGCTTTCCTTTAGTGTTGCCTCTTTTTATTTGTGGCTGGAAAGGCAGAGGACTGATATTCCTACATGTAGCAAAGTTAGCAGTCCATCAAACACTCTGCTGCTTCTTCCCTGTTCCCAGCCCCCCTGTCTAGTAGGAGATCGAATTTTGCAGCTTCCTTGCATTTATTTCTAATGGGATTGAAGTGAAGCTGACACACGTCAGCATGGAAGAACCAGTGACAGCCCTGTAAGATGTCTGTTTCCAACTCTGGCCACAAATGGCATCTTGCGTGGCAGAGTTCTCATCATCTTGAGCTCTGAGTAGGGATATAAAAGATCTCTTCTTCCCTTCTCACTCCTACTGTGCACTGACTGACAGGAGAACAGGTGATTTGAGTGAGGAACATATTTCTGACATGTTAAGTGAGAAATCTTTGTTGGGTTGAAATTTGGTGACAGTAGCAGAGCCTAACATATTCTAAATAAATACACTTCCTAGCAAATGCCAACTACTATTCAAGTTGACATCTGCAAAGCAGTTACGACACCAGTTAACAGTCTCGAGATGTGATTATTTAAATCCAGTAAGCATTTACTGGGAGACATCATGGCACATTGGGGTTACCGAGTGTCATGGTTTGATCCAGGTGTCCCCCACAAAAAATGAATGTGTTCTGATTGATCGATCCTCAGCTGATGGCAGTTTGGGTTTTACAACCTCGCTGAAGATGTGTTGTTGGGGGGCGGGCTTTTGGGGGTTATAAGCCAGCTTCCCCTTGCCAGTGTTTGGCACACCTTCCTGCCATTGTTTGCTGTGCTGTGGCAGAGGTGATGTCACCCCTCTGCTCATGCCATTATTTTCCCTGCCAGGATGGAGTCTCCCCTCAAGTCTGAGTCTGTAAGCCAAATAAACCCATTCCTCCACAAGCTGCTTTTGTTTGGGTGCTTTCTGTACAGCACCAGAGTAAGCTGACTACAACCCCAAGATAAACAAGATATGGGCTTTTCCCTTCATCTGGGAAGCAGGTTCACAGGTTCATAGGTTCATAATAATGAAGTCATGTGAGAAGTTTTTTTTTAATTTTTTTTATTTATTTGAGAGAGAGAGAGAGTGAGAGAGAGAGAGAGAGAGAGAGAGAGAGAGAGAGAGAGGCCGACAGAGAAAGACAAAGAGAATGGGCACAACAGGGCCTCCAGCCATTGCAAATGAACTCCAGACACATGCGCCCTCTTGTGCATCTGGCTTTACATGGGCACTGGGGACCTGAACTCAGGTCCTTCTGCATTGCAGGCAAACGCCTTATCTGCTAAGCCATCTCTTCAACCCAAGAAGTTTTTATAGAGGAGCCTGAGACAATCTCTGGCACTCAGTGGGTGGAGTGAACGGGGTCATGTAGATCCTACAGAAGTGACATCCTTTGAGCTGGGCTTATGGACAGACGTGCCAAGGAAAGAAGGCTTAGGGAACATTAAATAAGACGGAGAATTGATGCAAATTCTTTCCCTTTGCTTTTCTGCTGGGCTTCCATCTTTTACATACCCTTTAAAAATCACTCAGCCCATCGTATTTCCTGAAAGCCTTTCCTCATCTCTGCTTCTAGCCCCACCCCCACTCTCTACTATGGTGGACCCAAAACCCCAAGCTCAGTCTATGAGCCTATGTCATAATACTCTTGTCCTCTGTCCTATTATGTTGGAAACTTTTGTTTTGTTTTTCGAGGTAGGGTCTCACTCTATAGCTCAAGGTGACCTGGAATTCACTATGTAGTCTCAGGCTGGCCTCAAACTCACAGTGATCCTCCTACTTCTGCCTCCCAGGAACTGAGATTAAGGGCGTGTGTCACCACACCTGGCTTTGAGAAAAGGTCTTCTTGTTACTGGCCATACTCTGTGTGGATGGGTGGATTTACTTAAAGACGGAGAGTTTGAATGTATCTTTGTGTAGCTTTTGTTGCATTTTAAATTTTGTTGAAATATTATTTATTTGAGAGAGAGAGAAAAAAAAGAGAGAGAGAGGCAAACAGTGTGTATAGACGTGCCACTGCAAATGAACTCCAGACACATGTACCACTTTGTGCATTTGGCTTTACCTGGGTACTGGGGCCTTTCGGCTTTGCAGGCAAGTGCCTTTAACCACTGAGCAAACTCTCCAGGCCCCTGCCCATTTATTTTTGACAATTTTATACAAATATGTAATGTATTATGATCATAGTCACTCCATTTCCCTTTCTTACCCTGCTCCCACTAAGCCCTTCTTCTCAGCTTGTCTCTTTCTCTCTGAATGGCTTTTGAAGCCCCAACTCACAAAACCCAGCCCCAAGGTCAGAGGCAAACAGAACCCAGCTCAGCCCTGAATCATTTCAAGGCAGGTACTCTTGTGGACAGCTTACATGTTCTCAAACTCAAGAAGGGAACACATAGACCTCAGCACTCTAGCACATTCTCATTGTCTTTTTCATCCATTTTTCTTAGTTCCTGAAGTATCTCCATCTAGCCACCCTTTCCTGGCCTCTTTATTGCTTTTCTTCCCCCTTTGTGCAGACTTTCAACCTAAGGAGCTGTTATGCCAAACAGTGCCTTCTTGGAGGGACCCAGGTGGGCCCAGCCTGGATACTTAATAGTGGGTAAAGAAATCAGGAAAGAATGGGTACATTCTTATAATATTTTATTTTATTACACATAGAACAGGTCATCAACTGAAGGTCATAACTCATAGGTCCAGGAAAAAGCCCAAGCTTCTATATTAAAGGCCCAGCCAGCATTCCTGAGTCTGTTATTGAATACCACAGAAATTTCCTGGAATAGTTCAATTCAGTGTCTCAAAAAGAACATTTCCCATCCTTCTAGAGGAAAGATAAACTCTATTGGCCTATGGTGAATTTCAGAGGAGTCTTTGTGTCTCTGGTGATTAGAATCCAAATGTAGGACTTTGCGATAAGATGAAAGATTAGGGGCCTCACCAATAAAACCTAGGGAGCAAAAAAAAAAAAAAAAGAATGCAAGATGATACACTCTGCCCTTTGCAAGAGACATGATCTGGTCACTCTGGAGAGATCTCTGCAGAGAAGCAGGAGAGAACTTCTGTAATCAGTGTGGATCAGCCTGCTTAATCAGGATCAAGTGAGCTGGCCGCCAAGAAGTGCTTTTCCTCCTACACAAACAGCCCCTGCCAGTGACAACACATGCCAACCTTGCAAGATTAAAAGAACTCAAAGGACAGAATTGGCGACATCAGCTGGGATCTCTGGAAAGACCATCAGGAGACATTCCACAACCTACCCTGGATGCCAGTACCAGAGACTACAGGAAGCCAAAGACTCCCATGTACCCCACCCACACATGGTACCAAGCCCAGGCAAAGCATGCCAAGCTGACAGTGCACAAAGGAGGGAGCTGTCTTCACAACTCAGCAGAGATTAGCAAAGCACTCTGAAAGGTATCTGGCCTTATTATGTGCACTGAGGCATTACATATCCCAAATCTGGCTCTATAATTCTGAATTGAAAGTGCAACTCACACCACCCATATCAGGGCAGGATGCTAAAGCAGCTTATTATAGAGAGGGGGAAGAATTCAAAACCCATCCCAGCAAGGCAGAAATACTGACCAATGTAACAAATTTATTTTCTGATTTGATATACATTTAGTATACTTTGCCTTTTATGACTGTGTATGTTAGGCTTAACTTTTGTCATTTTTGATATTTTTAAAAACCTTTTTTACTGCCTCTTTTAGTTTTTAATTTCCATTATGCATATGTATTTGTTTGTGTTTGTAGCTTGCTCAGCTGGCTTTTAGGTTGTTCTGTGTTTTTCTCTATCCAGTCTGCTATTGTGGTCCCCTCCTCCCACACACGTAACCTCTCATTACCAGTCTCTTTACCCATATATTTTCCTCTCACTTCAATCTCTCCTTCACACTTCTCTGTTTATAGTCCATAACCACAACATCAAAAGCAACTGATGAGAAGAAAGGGACTGGAGGAGAAGTCTCATCATGGTAGGGAAAGGATGGTTAGAGCAGAGGCTACAACTGGTGGAAGAAAGCGACAAGAGTGAGCTGAGCTCCTACTGTTAACAGGGACTGGGCTATAACATCCTTTGAAGCCTGACTCTTAGTGACAGAAGCCTTATAGATGAGCAACACACCTGTTCCAGCGAGGTTCCACCTCCCAAATTGCCACCAGCTGGGGACCAAGTATTTAAAACCCATAAATCTATGGGGAAGTTCTCATTCAACCCACCCAAAACTCGAAGTGCAAATTTCAACAAATCAGAGATCTCAAATAAACAACTTAATGATATACCTTAGAGCCACGGGGAAAAAGAAATCAAACTAAAAACCAGTAGACAGAGATAAGAACAGGGTGGAAATTAATAAAATAACAAGAAAAATATGACAAAACTCAATGAAATAAAGAGTTGGTTCGTTGAAAGAATGCACAAGATCCATAAATCTTTAGCAAAATGAATCAAAAGAAAGTGTGGGGCTGGAGAAATGGCTTAGTGGTTAAATGTAATTCCCGCACAAGCATGAGAACCTGCCCAAGTTCAAAATCTCAAGCTCCCACACAAATAACTGGGCATGGTCACACATGCCTGTAACCCTTGTTGTACAAAGGGAGCAGAAACCAGGGAATCTTCCAAGGTTACGAAAATAACAGCAAGAGACTGGTTCCAAAGGAGAAGCGGTGAAAGGGTGAGGGAGTGGGACATCTGACATTCTGCTCGGGCCACCACAAGTAAGAGACACCCCCCTCCCCACTGCAGGTGAGCGAGTGGACTGCTGCAAGGGTACATACATGGGCAGATACTGCACACAGAGATCACATTACATATATATATATATATATATATATATATATATATATATATATATATATATACACACACACACACACACACTTACATACAAGCAAAAAGAAGAGGGAAGATGCAATAGAATTAGAGATAAAAGGGAGCCAGTGTGTCAAAATTTCAATGCCATTAGTCACTGAAAGACGAAAACCAAGCTTAAAATTCATTTGGAAACATAAAAGGTCTTAGAGAGCCAAAGCAATCCTGAGCATAAAATAAGGCTAGAGATATCACCATACCTGATTTCAAGGCGTAATGCAGAGTCATAGTAACAGAAAGAGCCTGGTATGGGCACAGAAACAGACGTGTGGATCAATGGGACAGAACAGAGATATAAACACAAGCAGCTACAGCCTCCTGATTTTTTTATTGTTTATTTTATTTATTTTTTTATTTATTGTCCATAATGAGTTACAACATTTAGTGGGCAAACAATGAGTTGTTATCGCCAATTCCCCGCTGCCCTCCCCTCCCCCCTCCACTGGATAACCTCCTCCATGGGTCGTCTGGATCAGTCCTTGTGACAGGGGACCATGGATAGCCTAGTATTCAGCCAGGTTCTCCTGGCCCAAGTGTGTTGTTACTGAGGGGTGCCATGCCTCTGATATTCTCCCCCACCACGGCTCTCACAATCTTTCCGCCCCCTCTTCTGCATAGTTCCCTGAGTCGTGGTGGATGAGTATTAAGGCTGCTTTAAGGTTGTGAGCTTAGGGGTCTTTGTGTCGAAAATCGTTGGTTTCTGTCCACTGGCTTATCCTGTGTTGATTTAATGGCTGTGGCTATGGGTCCCATGTTCATCCGTCATTCTCTGCGGGGTTCCGTATGGATCCTCCACGATATGACTATGGTGGCTCCTCTCTTGCCAGAATCTCAGCTATCGGCCTACGGTCGGTTGGTAGGGTTAGATGGGCCCCAGCTCTCTCACTGCATCCTGAAAAATACAAACACAATCTGCCTCCGGCGAGCGCTGGTCCTCGATGGAGGCTTCCAGTGGTGAGAATCCTGTGTTGGGAGGTATCTGGAGTTCAAAGCGTGACTGTAGCTTGTGTCCACGACCTGGATCCCTGCTGAAAACCCTGACCCTTGTTTCCCGAGGGACGTGGCATGTCTGCTAGTCAGCCATCTTGAACCTGAAGCCCAGCCTCCTGATTTTTGACAAAGTTGTCTAAAATACATTCACTGGGGAAAAGACAGCCTCTATGACAAATGATGCTGAGAAAATTGGATATTTATATGCAGAATAATGAAACTAGACCCTTAGTTCTCTCCATATACAAGACTCAACTATAAATAGAGCAAAGGCTTTATAAGACATAAAACTTGAAACTCCTAGAGGAAAAAGTATAGGAAACACTTCAAGATATGGGCATAAATAATGACTTTGAGAATAGTACCATACTGAATAGTTGCTGACAAAATAAGGTAACCAACAAATAGGAATTCATGAAATTAAAATTTTCTATACAACAAAAGATACTGTTAACTGAGTGAAGAGGCAGCCTACAGAATGTGAAAATCTTTGTCAGCTATTCATCCAACAGAGGATTAATATCTAGAATATACAAAGAACTCAAAACACCCCTAAATTATAACAAACAACCTGATTCTTAAAATGTGCTATGGAACTGAACAGAGTTCTCAAAAGAAGAAATACAAATGGCCAATAAATATTTTTAAAGTACACAACATATTTAGCCATCTTAGGAAATGCAAATTAAAACTACTTTAATATTCTATCTCGCTCTCATCAGAATGGCAATCTGAAAAACAGATGGCAAGCTTGTGTTGATAATCCCAGCACTTTGGGAGGCTTGTGTAGGAAGATCAGAATGAGTTGAGGGTCAGCCTGAGCTACAGAGTGAGTTCCAAGTCAGCCTGGCTCGAATGAGACCCTGCCTCAAAACAAACAAAAACTGATAATAAATGTTAACTGAAGTTTGGGGAAAGGAGAATCCTTATTCACTGTTGTTGGGAGTGCAGCCATTCAGCAACTACAGAAGTGTAGCTTTCTCAAAAAGCTAAAAATTGAACTGCCATATCACCCAGCTATACCATTCTTGGGCACCGACCCTAAGGACTCTCTCTACATTTTACAGCGAGCGGTACTTGTCTATCCATGTTTATTGCTGCTGTATTCACAGTAGCCAGGACATGGTTGAAGCCTATCACTGCCCGTTGCCCGCGGAGGGCAGTGATCATACAAATACACACATACACCGCTTGTGGGTTGACGAACGTGTGTCCCGGGTTTCGGCACCACTTGTCCCTGCCCACCGCCCATGGGGGCAATGATAAAAACACACACAAACACGCATACACCACGTATGGGTGGAAGAATGCGCATTCTCTCTTTATTGCTCTCTCTCAGATATCACTGCTCATACCCCATACCTGTTACCTCATTGCTCATGTATCTCTTCATCTCTCTCCATCTCACTACTGCAGATATGCTACAGAATATATATATATATATATATATATATATATATAGCTCCTTGCCAATCAGGGAGCTATTTATTGGTCTATGACAAGAACCTGTGAGCATGACGTGCAAATAACCTAATCAGGACTACCTCCTGAAACTCATTAAGGCAAGCCCCTCTTGGCAGGCTGTCAGGTGCCATCCAAGACCAAGCCAGGGTGTGCCTCCAAAGGCCCCCAAAGGCTTTCGCCCCTGACAGAAGCCTCGATTCTTTCAACTGATGAATGGATAATGAACATACACATACATACACAGTGAAGTTGTGCTTAGCTGTAGAGAAAAATTAAATTATGAAATGTGTAGGAAAATGAATGAATTTAGAAAAAAATATTAAACAAGGCTCAGAAAGACAAACTCTCCATGTTCTCTTTATATGCAGGTCCTAGCTTTGGGTTTTTAGATATGTATATAAGTTGGGGTGAGAGTCAATAGAGGCCAGGAAGCTAAAAGGGGGCCATGAGAGGAAAAAAAAAGAGGGGAAGGCTGAAGGAGAGAGATAGTAGAACACGTGTGGCAGGAAAGTAGAGGCGCAGAGCACTGGGGGTTGAAAAGGTAAAGTGAGGCTAGGAATGAGGGAAGGGTTAACCAAAACTAAAACCATATCAAAAACTATATTGAAACCTACTTCTTTGTCAGCTTATTGAAAAATAATTTAGCCAGGTGTGGTGGCACACACCTTTAGTCCCAGTACTTGGGAGGCAGAGGTAGGAGGATCTCTGTGAGTTCAAGGCTACCCTGAAACTACATAGTGAATTCCAGGTCAGCCTGGACTAAAGCGAGACCCTACTTTGAGAAAAAAACTGCATATATATAACAAAAATGTTGAGCAGAAAGGCCCTGTTTTAGTGGGTAATTCTGCTTTCAGAAGCTACAGGTTATAGGAAAATTCCAGTGCCAAGGCTGTGACACCTCTCAGTGAGTTGTTAGTTAGGGAGCACCCTGAGGCCCCCAAAGCAATTCAGGCTATGGCCACTGCTCTTGGTTGCCCACCAGAACTAGATGAGTCCCCATTGCTAAAGGCATCACTTGCTTCAGTTGCAGGACACTGAGAAATAAAGCTGGAATAGATCCATGTACTTCCCCCCTTGCTGGCTAACTGTCCTACTGCAGGTAGGTGCTATCCAGGCTCCTAGGGGAGAAAAGTCCTCAGCAATCTTACCCAGTAGCGGGCCTTACACCTTACACAACAAACTCTACCAGGCACTATGTGTCACTGGTGCTGTAGTTGCATGACTGTTATGGAGCTAACTGATTGGATTGGAGGCCCACTCCACATGAGGAAATTCATGTCTAGCCGACAACCTATGGTTGCATTAAGTCACAAGACTTAAAAGGGAAGCTACTGATTTTATTTGGTTAAATGGATGTTCCATGTTAATCAAATTGCCCTGTAAATATTTATGCTTGATCATAAAAGGAGCCTCTTTTGCAGTTGGCAGTTACTGCTAAGGAGGCTCAAAAATCATCAAAGTGCTTAGAAGTGGCTGTGGCATGCTCGGTGCTAAACGAGAAGCTAAGTCACCCTCCTACAAGGCTCAGGGAGTGTCAGACAAGAGGGGTGGAAAGAATCCAGAAGGAGCGGATGAGGGGACATACTCTTGAATGCTCTCTTCTGGACATGGCATGGCTGTTCCATTCATGACTTCACAGTGGCTCTTGTAACCTGCACTGTTGATATTGGCCCTATCAACATTTTGCCATGAGCCGGGCTTGGTGGTGCACGCCTTTAATCCCAGCACTCAGGAGGCAGAGGTAGGAGGATCGCCATGAGTTCAAGACCACCCTGAGACTACAGAGTGAATTCTAGATCAGCCTGGACTAGAGCGAGACCCTACCTCAAAAAAAACAAAATAAAATAAAATAAAATAAACATCTGTCATGAATTACAGAGGAGGGCATGAAGCTCCCATCCCTGAGGAAATGTAGGCAGTTAATGGTTGCTGAGGTAGTGGAAGACATTTTTCTGCAGTGGAATAGCCAATGGCGAATTGCACATGCTGATAAATAATCCCCCACCCATGCTACTGAAGGCAGCCTTGATGGACCTCAGTGGGTCACACAAATACATGAGGAGAAAAGGATCTTAGTAGAAGGCAATGTGAGGGGATTATGATCAAGATCCATTACATGCATGTATAAAATTTATCAATAAAACTTTAAAAACCCAAATGTAAGTTCAACAGTGTTTCATGTTTCATTTCTCTATGTGTGGCCTCAGTATCCTCAACCAACTTTATTAATTGCCTGTGCTTTGGTGGTAGAGCAGATGTTAGAGTTCCTCACTGCAAAATGATCCTGTTTTGAAACACTGCAGGCATTGCATTGCTTGACTTCTTCCAAAGTTGGGAATCAATTCTTTTCCAGTCAAGTGATTACGAAAAGGTCCCATCTGGGCTGGAGAGATGGCTCAGCGGTTAAGGCACTTGCCTCCAGTGCCTAAGGCCCCGGATTCAGTTCCCCAGGAATTATTATGTGGATAAGCCAGACCTACAAGGGGGTGGCCCTGGTGCTCTCTCTCTCTCTCTCTCTCTCTCTCTCTCTCTCTCTCTCTGTATCTCTCTGCTTGAAAATGAATAAATAAAATATTTTTTAAAAAAGAAAAGGTCCCATCTTCCATTCATCTTGGGCATTGACTGTATTGACATAATAGTCCAGTCCTGAGGCAGGTCTGCCTGCCAGTCTCAGTGTTAGGAAGTTGGTATGTTTTCCTCACAGATACATGCAGAGCAGGAGGGTTAATACACCCACGGTGACTCGAGCTGTGTATGCAATGTGAAGGATGAGGAATTAGCCTAATTCCCACACCACACTTGAACTATGAGAACTAGAATTCAAAATAGGCCACTAACCAGCAAATGAGCCTATGAAATGCCAACACCAATCACCTCGCACAACTGAGCCTTAGAGAAGAAAGTCCTAACTCCCAGTATTCCTAGATACCCTGATGATCACCAGCCAACATTTTCCCTCCTTTATACCCTGATCATTCATTCCATCCTTTGCTTCTTCTCTCTCAAGAATTCTGCAGTCGATATGTAACAGTGCTGCACATCTGGACGTGGTGGGGCACATCAATAATCCCAGAACTTGAGAAACTGAAGCAGGAGTGAAGAGAGTTCAAGGCCAGCCTAGTCTATATAGCAAAGCTCAAGCTCAAAATACTAAGAGCTTCAACACTAAATAAGACTGCTAGCAGGCCTGCCGTGGCTCGGGGAACATTGTGGAAGAGGAGTGGAAAGATGTAATTGCCACAGAGTGGGTAGGAAGACCCTGAAGCATGGTCCTCAATGCCTCCTTGTATCTCATTGGGACAAATTGAGGCCTTCAAGGCAGGGAAGGGGGCATCAACCCCCTTGTCGATAAGGTGGCACTGTGCATTGTGGCATCGAGTGTGGCCAGGGCGGAGGTGGTGTGGGTGCTGGCACAGGAGCAGGGTGGCTGGCAATGGAGGCTCAGCTAACCCAGGAGCTGAGTGGAGTGAAGGGTGAGAAGCCAGAAACCAAGCTCCTCCTGGCCTTTGTCCTGTTGCCTTCCTGGAGGATCAGATGCTCCCTGTGATCCCACTCCAGGATTCTCAAGGCTTATTCCCTGATCTCCATCATTTTTTACAGGCTTTCTTCTGACAAGCACTTCACAGTCTCCTCCAGTGTGGAGATAGATCCTGAACTGCAATAAAGCCACTAGTTTAATTAGAACACACACACACACACACACACACACACACACACACACACACACAACATAATAAACATAAACGACAGCATAAGAACACTGCTTCCAAAGAGTATTCTCTAGAAGTCTTGTCCCTCCAGATAGACTGTGAGAAAGGTGTTTCTCAGGTAAGTAAATTGGCAATAGGTCTGAACATTTATAGCACAAGTTGGCTGTGTCCTAGTTGGGGTTCCAAGTGAGCATTTACTAAGAGGGAAATTCCTGCTTCCTGGAAGGGGTGGGGATGGAGACAGCAAAGGGAAGCCTCCAGTCAAGGCATCTGACAGAGCCACTGCTGCCACTGAGTCCTGCTGGGGAACATGGGCCTGAGCACTTGCAAGGCACAGATGTTGCCAGCCACACTCACCTGCAGCAGCATCTCTGACTGGCAGGCTCTCGAGATAAAATCCACTGTCCCCCATGCCTCACCTCTTGGCAGAAAGCAAGCCCAGCCCCCCTACACACACACACACACACACACACACACACACACACACACACACTATTTGGGGCCCAAGACTGCTTAATTTATGCATGACCTTATTATTTTTAAAAATATTTTTATTTATTTGCAAGCAGAGAGAGAGAGAGAGAGAGAGAGAGAGAGAGAGAGAGAGAGAGAGAGAGAGAATTAGAATGGGCATGTCAGGACCTCCAGCCACTATAAATGAATTCCAGATGCATGCACCACTTTTTGCATCTGGCTTTTTATGTGGGTACTGGGGAATTGAACTTGGCTCATTAGGCTTTGCAGGCAAGCGCCTTAACAGCTGAGTCATCTCTCCCTCTCTTGACATTATTTTTTAAATCTAGTGTCTATATGACTCTTAGCACATAACATTAACTAAGCCCATCTTCTTACAAGGGGACCACACCCCCTTCAGCAACCTGAAAGAACAAGAATTTCCTTTGTCCTGTAGGTGTTATTGGAACTTTCCTTTAGTAATCCTGCTGTCCAAGCTGTAGTAACTCCCTTAACCAGCCCCTTCTCTAAGATAAATCCATCTCAATCCTCTCTTTTGATCCTTATCAGAATCTTTCTTTCAGTCTCTTAACTCCCAAGATGGCAATTTGGGAGAGCTGGAAGAATTCTCCATCAACCCCTGTCCTTCTGTTTGAGGAGCTGCTCCAAGGAAATGTTAGTTTCTCGATGCATCTTTCCTTGGGTGGGCAAAGTGGGCTTCATGGACCAGAGAAAGTCCTCAGGTCATGCAAGCCTGAGAGGGACAGTGGATTCAAGGGGTCCCAAAGCCCTGAGCTGGGGATAGGTATGGACACGGACACTGACCACAGGTGCCAAAGCTAGGAAGGCAGCATTTTCAAACCTCAGTTGAGCACAGGACTTACATTTTCCTTTTCTAAGAATATTAATTCATACACTGTGATAAACATTGGAGAACCTGGTTTAGATACTTAGCAGCAGATGAAAAACCCAAAGCTGAATGTAGTGCATGTAAAAAAAAAAAATAAAGGAAACTTAGGGGTGAGAGGGAGAATGTTAGATAGGAGAAAAGAAGATTAAGAAGACACATGAAAGATGAGGTAACGTCTACAAAGTACCATCAGGCAGGGCAGCAGATTGAGCTTTGAACTTGGATTTAGAAGCCTGTGGACAGATTTGGCCAGTGAATGGAAGAAGTCTGTAATGAATCGGCTGGGGAGACAGTGACATTCCAGTTGGTATTGGGATGTCCTCACAGGAGCAGAGGTTCTCTGAATGAGTAAGGGTTGGGCATCTTATGTGGTTCAAAGACTTGAGTTGGGGTCTTCCTCCACATCTGGAAGGAAAAATGAGGGGAAAGCCAGGACATTTCTCCCTGCAGCTGTAGGTACCTCTCAGTTCTTAAGAGCAGCTTTTGCTATGATTTAAATTCTGCCACAGCTTCTGGATTTTGGACAAAAGGTGGAAGATGTTTTATTTGCATACACACACATACATATCCTCAGAACTGGGTTTCCCATGGCTTGCTTGTTCCCTGTCAAGGGAAACCCTGACCTTTCAACAGAACGAGGCTGGGAGGAAGGGAAGTAGTGGCCAAAGTGCCTGAATTCCTCACCTGATACAAAAAAAAAAATCTCATCCAGCACCAATTTTGTCCTCCATATTAGAAAGTCCCACAGGAAACAGCCAGTGCTGTGTCCTCAAGCTGACATATGCCTCCGGGGTGCCAAAAAGGCACCATTTCATCTGTGCCAAATCTGAACTCAGAACCTTTGGCTTTTCTGGAGGCAAGAAACCATCGTTGTCCTCTCTTCAAAGAGTCAGAAAATGGGTTAGCTCCTTGGGAACTTGCAGATCTGGGTTTAAATTAATCTTACAAAGATGAGTTGAGAATGTAAAATAATGAAACAAGATTTTTCCAGGACCATTTTGCTAGAAAAGAGCTGAGGCACCGGCCATAAAAGAAAATTAAAGCAAGCAAATCTAATTTCACAAATCCCAGTAGCATTTCCCCTTGTTCTATCCTGACAGGACAGCCCTGGGTATACAATGTGGCCTCAAGATCTCCTGCCTCAGTTTATCCCATGTCTTCCCACACTGCTTATGAGAGCACCCTTCTGTATTTGAGCCCTGTGTTGGCTGCAGGGGACACATATGCCCCAGCAGGGAGGAGAGGAGGCTACACTTGTTAGTTACTTCTCTTTTCTCAGATCCATCTTGTTGTACACCTATTTTCTCCCAAATTGTACATTCCCTCCTGGAGGAAGACTCTTAAGACTGAGGAGGTAAAGGAAACATACAAGACCCAGAAAACGAATTTACAAGGCTTGCAAAGCTCCTGAAAGTTCCAAGATTCACAGTTGCTCGAGAGGCTTCAAGTTGTACAGGAAGCAGCGTTTGCGAGTCATCTCACCCATGCTACTGAGACCATGGATTCTTCTTCTAGGTCCTTGTCTCTCCACCCAAAGAACAGAATAAACAGATTGTGACAGGTGAATGAATGAGGGTTTATTTACATGGGGATACAGCTAAACAAAGTTAGACTCTTGGTAGCAGAGGGTTTGCCAAGCAAGATGTCAAAGTTGGTTTGAACTTGTGATTCTTCAAGGCAGTGAGCTGTTGATCAAGAGGGGAGCAATGGTGATAATTACAGCTCTAACTTTTTTTTTGCAGTGGTAGGAACTAAACCTAGGTTCTCACACACACAAGGCTAATGCTCTATCATTGAGATATATCCCCAGTGTCACCTCTTAACAGGCCTTATGATACCCATTGTGGATTAGGAAGCAGAAAGATTGTAAGAGCATCAGGGTGCTAACCTCCAATTGCAGAGACTGAATGGTCCCCACAATGAATATCAATAATCCCACTTGTTGTAGTCAGCATTCTGGTTGCTGTGCAGAAAGAACCCAAACAAAAGCAGCTTGTGGAGGAATGGGTTTATTTGGCTTACGGACTCAAGGGGAGACTCCATCCTGGCAGGGAAAAGGATAGCATGAGCAGAGGGGTGGACATCACCTCCGCCACAGCACTGGAATCAGCGGCAGGAAGGTGTGCCAAACACTGGCAAGGGGGAGCTGGCTATCACCCTTATAAACCCGCCCCAAAGAACATAGCTCTAGTGAGGTTGTAATTCCTGAACTGCCATCATCTGAGCATTCATCACTGAGAACATATTCATTTGTTTGTGGGGGACACCTGGATCAAACCATGACACCACTGAAGAAGACCCTTAGCAGAATTTGGACTGGGAAGAGGGGATCTAAGAATACAACCCTTTTATTGAAAAAAAAATCAATAAATAATGAAAAAAATTAAAAAGAAATATAAATCATCCTGTTGGCCATTCTAACACTCACAGAGAGTTTAACTGAACTGGAATATTATCCTTTGCTTTGAAAGCAAGGCCATATTTTCCAGTGACATGTCAGTAACTTTTACTTAGTGGAAAGAATAATTTATTTGAAAGCAAATACTTTAATATATAACTTAAACAAGTCAATTGTTTTCTTCAAAAGGTTACTAGAGTAAAGCAAAATGTCTATACAAAAACTACTCATTTTTTTCTTAGTATTATTTCCTAGTAATTTTTTAAGTGAAAATAAAATAGTAATTTGGAGAAAGCATGAGCTGGAGTCAGGAAGTGTGGGACTTCCAGGCAGGAACTGCTGGTCTACCCTTGCAAAGCAGGCACAGGAAACTTTCCTCCAGCAAGCTGGGGTAAATCTGCCCTAAGGCAGGAACAGAAACTCTTCTTCAGAGGTCTTCATTCATCAAGCAAGTCTTTTCTCCATAGAGTCTTTTCTCTCTGGAATCCAGGAGACCTGTGCAACTGAGTACTATATATATATACAGATGGACTCTGATTGGTCATGCAAATTTGGTGAAAATCACAAGAACCAATCAGAAGAGTTTGTAAGCTTGCCAAGGTTCCAAAAATTTTCCCTCTCCCTTGAACTGTGGTGACCTTAGCTTTAAGAAAGATGGCTGAGCATAGAATAGCAAAAGGGCCCCTCACCCTAGATGAGCAGAGTGGCAGTGAGCCCTCAGGAGGAAAACTACACAGGTTTTCAAAAGTCAGACAGCACAGCCATTTGGTCTGGTAGAGGAGGTGGTTTCTGAGCCCAACCCACTGGTTCTGGTCTGCCATTGTCAGCTCTAATCACAAGGTGGGTCCCTTCCTTTTCTGTCTCACTAAAATGGGATTTTTGATGATGCATCTGCCTTTGGGTTATCCATTGTCCTATTAAGTAATCTCTAGCCATTACTCCTGTGACCTCAATAAACTCACCAATTCACTAAGCTAGCCTTCGGTAGAATCATGTTTTGGTCAGTCACTGGGGCCCTGGTTGGGGTGAACAGATGTTTGTTCATATTTCTCTAGGAGAAGTCACACAACACAGTTGCATTCTGTAGGACACTCAGAGCCACAGGAAGCTCTTCCCAGCCTCCATAGCTCCTTAGATGGGATGAAAAGAGGAGGAAAACCAGAGGATTTCTTTCTTCTTACTGTGATGTGTCTGACAGTCAATGTCTCTTCCATGGCTTCAGTTTCTACTGAGCCTTCCCCTCCCTTCATTGTCCTGGGTTCTTGCCATATTTTAGCTCCTACCTGGGGCCTGGCTGCTTCCAGCCCTCAGTGACTGTGACTTCCTGCTGTTGATAATCACTGTCTCACCTCACCATCCTCTGCTGGGCCTCAGCTCTTGCACTATTTCTGTCACCAGTTCTCTGTAGTAAATGGATTTGGAAGACCTAGAATCATCTCTGCTTTTCTGACTTGACCCTGATTAGTATAGTGGTCTGGTTCTATATGATGGGGCAAAAACATCCCAAGAAACAACAACAAAAAATAACTGTCTTTTTCTGTGTCAGTGGGCCAATGTGTGGGGGGGGGGAGGAAGGAGACAACAACTCCCCTAAATAACTGTGTTGAACAAGGATTTGGTTCAGCGTCATGATTACAAAGAGGCATCGTTCCCACAAGTTCTCTCCATCTTGACTTAGAGCATTTAGAATTTCTACTGTCTATGATGGTTTAAGTTCTGTTGTTAACATAATCAGATCAAGAATCAAGTACAGGACACACCTCTTGGGCAGTTTTGTGAGGGTGTTTCTAGGAAGGGTTGATGGAGGATGGAAGACCTTTTCCTAGAGTGAGTGGTTCTTTCAGTATCTAGAGAAACTCTGGGAGAACACAGGACCTTCTGCCTGGCTGCACATGCTTCTTGCTGGTGTTGTACATCTGCCTTGTTGCTGCTATCCTTTGTGGATTTTGGAACTCAGTTTCATCAACCTTCAAATGCGAAGAACAAAGGCTCCCTAAGAACCCTCCAGGTATTCAGTGACAGATTGGGACTGCTGAGGCCTCCAGCCTTGTGGATCACGTAGCTCCTGGGTTCTCTGACTCTTCAGTTTACAAATGGCTGTTGTTGGACTGCTCAATCATTGGGCTGTGAATTAATCCCATAATCCCCCTTATAATATATATTCCTTCTATTTGGTTTCTGGAGATAATCCTGAATAATACTCTGTCACTATGATCATCTTACTTTATAGATATGGAAGCCAAAGCCTGGATTTTATCAACTGCTCAGGGTCAATATGGGGTTTGAACACAGGCAGGCTGATTCCAGGGGTGTGCGCCTTACCATAGCACTGCTCTGTTTCCTTGTCATGCTTTTACATTGTCCCCAAAAATAAGCATTGCCCAAACCCCTCTGCTCCAGATCTGCTAAGATCTGTCCCTGGTTTCTTCCAGCTTTAAAGAGAAATTGGGCTATGAAAAAAGTAAAAGTTATCTTGAATTTTGCATCTTATATCTTGTTTGACTTCTGACCAAGGTTCATCCTAGACCAGATCTACTATAAGATTTCAGAAACAGCCACCAGGTCCTGAGTGTTGATTTGTAACTATGGGGACCCTTTCTTAGATATAGACATCCTCTCCAACCCTCCCACCCTCTTTCTAGCAACAGGAAATTAAATCTAAGGTCATTTGCAAGATGCTTAGTGATGTTAGAGGTGGCCCCACTCACAGAAGAGCTTGCTACTCCATGGTGGGAGAGATCCCTGACTCCAATGATCAGTCAAGGTCTCTGAACAATAGCGACAACCATTGATGTAAACGCCCCTTCTTCCAAGAACATTTTAGGCCACAGACTAAAAGGCTGTGTCCCTACCTATTCCCTGAGAGCCAAGCCTCATTAAGAAAAGAACTTAGTTGTGCCCAAAAGTTTTTCAGAATGACAAATTAACTAACCTTTTTATAAACAGTGGCCATGGGATGAGGAGGAACTGGGTTATTCCCAGTGAGTCTACTCCATTGATGCAAGAAGCCGCTGTCTTGAAAAGAGCACTAGAAAGGCACAGGTACCTATTAGGGAAGAAAAGAGTTTAGAATGATGGAATGAGGGCTGACCTGATTTCTTACTGGGGAACTGTTGCATGGCGCTGAGTCAAACTGTGCAAGGAGTTTATTTCAGGTTTTTATCATCATCACACATTGTTATCACCAACATTATCATCTTCAGCCTCACACAATAAATATATTGCCTGTTGGGTTAGATGGCTTGCAATGGTAACCAAATCAATTTAGAGAAATTAACTACATGGGGATTCAAGTAGATCAATGAAACATCCACCATCCATTTTTCTGGTTATCTTCCATGTGTTAATAATCTACTAGTTCCCAAGCCTGGATGCACTTTAGAATCACCCAGGAAGACTTTAAGATGCAACAATGCCTGGGCTTCAATTCAGACCAGTTAAGTCCATCTCCTT
>PVHP010020774.1:0-30245 GCA_004024765.1 Zapus hudsonius | reverse complement strand
CTGGTACCAAATCTGTCGTAGTCAGCCACACACCGCTGGGATGAATCTCCAAAGCACGCACGATTATGGGGAGGAAAATATTTATTGAGCAGATCCAGGGGAAGAAGTTAAGGGGGAAAAGGCTGGCCCCTTTTCACAGAAGCAAGCAGAGAACAGAGACAGAAGCCCAGCACCAGCACCAAGCAAGCACACTGTAACACACTGATTCACAAAATGCAGAACTCCAGGTCAGGGTTTTAGCTCTTCTTTTGCATATTTATCCTTAGTATTTTATATCCAAATTAGAAAGGGTCAGTCCCCAGGAGGCTAGGCCAAAGTGGTACTTCCTCTAGCCAGAAGCCTGGAGACAATTAATAATTTTAATAAATCCTTAATTCTTTTGGGGGACATTATTCAAACTACCACACTGTCCCTTGCCATCCATCACTTTGATGCTGTCTGGTTCAAAGTGAATACAAGCTTTCACCTTTGATAACAAATCACACCCTAAAAGAGGAGGCCAGGCACTCAGGGATGACTAACAAGGAATGAGTCACCTGGTGCCTACCCAAATCTACCTGATGCTTACTGGTCCATCGATATGCCCTGGATCCAGTCGCTACCTGCACTAGACTAGTCTTTTGGGATAAGGGATAAGTGAGTTTATTGAGAACTGAATACTGGGCCCCTGTGTCAACCATAAATCCCATTGGCTTCCCCTCCATGTACACTGTTACCCAAGACTCATGGAGGGGATCTGAGTCCCGTCTCCTCTAATCACTATCCATCCCTGCCATCAGAACTTAGGCATCTTTGCCAGATCTGTGTCCCTGTCTTTGTTGTCCCTGGCATTTAGGGCATTCTCTTTTCCAGTGCCCATATTCCTTACAGTAAGCACATTGCCCTCTCTCTAGTTTGGGTCTGGTTCTTGGGGGTCCAGCTGGATTAAATTCAGTCCCAGCAACTCCTTGGACACCTGCCAACAAAATCTTAGCCATCTCCTTCTGTTGGTCTCCTTCTCTTCTTACTCTGGTGCTCTCTGTCCTCTTTTTGAATCCTCTCCTGTAGTTCCTGATTCTCTTTTCTAATTCTGTCCTCTCTCTCCTCCAGAGTCTCATGAGTATTGAAAACTCTCTCTGCCACTTTCATCAAATCACGAATGGCCATTTCCCCAAGTCCCCACATCCACCAGCCTGTCAGCCACACCAATCTCACAAGCTTAGTGTCATTCGCATCATTCCCACTCAGATCAAAATCCTTACCAGAAATTAGCCCAAACAGCATCCACTGAGGATGTCACTTTGGCTCCTGACTGCAGGGGACGTCTCCCAGAACTTCCGACAGTAGAATCTCCATTGTTACAGCCCTTTCCTTCCATTCAGATGAGAATTCTCAACCAGAACCACTCTTAGTCCCTCCAGATAGAGGTGGCCAATCCTCCTTCCATGGTTTTCCTGAACCTCGGTATCAGGATCATCCATTCCTTGAGGAGAGAGAGGTCTAATCCCAGATGAGCTGACAAATTTTGTGGTCTGAGGTTGAGCACTCCTCAAAGAACAGAAGACACACACGATAATGCAAGTCACACAGTGAGGTTTATTTCCAGCATGCTGGGATCTGTGTCCTGGCTCAAAAAGTTGAACCTCTGACCAAGAACCCCCTCTGCCTTCTTTATTAGGTTTTTATATGTTTGAGTTTACAGGTATGTGACATTTCACAGTTATCTACTATCTCTATGGCACACAGGTGGCTCATAACCTTTTAACTCACATCCTGGCCACATCTAGGTGGTCACTCTAATCTCATGGCAAACATCTGGTTGTCTATTTACAGACATTCCTTTAAACTTCTTAACCAGTAATGACTCTCTTTTATCCAAGAAGGGAATAGGGGGCTTTTCATCCATTTGTTGCTTTGATCTGTCAAAGCTAATTATGATGGTGATGAGTTGCCTGTCCCCAGCAATGGCTTTCTGGGATTCATTTGAGACCAAATGAATTGACATGCCAGCAGGGTCTGAAGTGGGAAATGAGATGGGCACCTGCATTTTTAACATGCTCTCTACCTAGCATTCATGAAGCCCCCAGTTTTGATCTCCAGCATCATATAAAATTGGGTAAGGTGGCACATGCCTGTAATCCTAGCACTTGGGAGGGAGAAACAGGAGAATCAGAGTTCCAGGTCATCTTCTACTCTGTAGGAAGTTGCAGGCCAGTCTTGGGCTACATGACACCCTGTCTCAAAAAAGGGGGGAATCAACATGCACTATAGATGATTCTCAAGTATATTAATATTTGAGTACTACTGATCCAGAGTATAAAGTTCTTGAGGAAGGGGACTATGTTTATGAGTTCAGGATTATATCAGCAACACATTGCTTGGCACATAGGAGATGTCTGATAAACCAATGTGTAGAAGAATCAAACCATGTCTTATGTCAACAACATATTTTGGGACTGGGAAGATATCTCAGTAGGTAAGGTGATTGCTTTGTAAGCATGAAGACCTGAGTTTGATCCACAGGAGCTACATAAAAATGCCAGGCATGGCAGCATATGTCTATAGGTCCAGTGCTGGGGAAGCAGAGGCAGGAAGATCCTTGGTGCTTGCCGCTGACCAGTCTAGCCTGATTGATAGGCCAGTGAGGGACTCTATCTCAAAATATGTGGATGGTGTTCCTGAGGATCACACTTGAGGTTGTCCTTTGACCTCCATGTGTGTGAGAAGACATATGTATGTGAGAACACACATGTATGCACACCCACATGAGTGCCAAAACACATACAAACATACATGTACACACATGTATACCAAATACATGTGAAAAAATCTATGATTATATACAAATTGACAATTGTGAATTGGCTTACCTTGAAATTATTGAATTATATTTCATGACTATAGTGCCAAATTATTTCTACAAATTACTAAGAATACACATCAGTTGTCAAAAGTAAGCCCATTCTTGTAATACTTTTAATATTTCAGTCCTCTGTTGTTGCTTTGAGATTGGTTTTTACTATGTAGCCAAATCTGACCTTGAACTCCTCCTTCCTCAACCTTCTGAGTGCTGGGACCTCATGTGCATGCCAACACACCCAGCTGCCTTGATGGTATGCAAGACTTACTTTCAGCCCACATTCCCACTCTTCTTCCCCTCATGGCATGGCCATGTCTTATATGAATATAACTAACTCATGCTCTCGCAGACTATTCTGAGGTAGAAACACTAGTCTATATTTAATGTTGCTGATCATTTTTTCCTATTCCTTATATCATGTTTATAGCTGTAGAAAGAAAAAAAGTGAGGATGTAAGGAGGTGGTGGCCATCAATGACTTGGAAGTGACTCTTGGAGTTCAAGGTAGGTTGTAGTCATTCTTTTTTTATTTTGTAAAAAAAAAGTCTTGCTTTTATACTATTGCAGAACAAATATAATACAGGTTTTAGGTTTTGTGATTTATATTGTTAATTTTGTGAGCATTTTAAAATTCTATGTTTCTGATGGTTATGAGCCTTTCCCTCTCCCATTCCCTGAATCATAATGTTGTGACATTAGGTTGAGAGAGATAGATTCCAGTGGTGCCCAGTAACACCCACAGGATGTTGATATTCCTCTTCTCTCTTGCATTGCAAGATTAGCAACTGTAGCAGATTCCCCTTTCCCACCATCATTTCTGCTCTCCACCCTCTCTGGGGGTTTTGGTGCTGTTCTTGTGGACACACAGACATTTAGGTTGTTTTATATACCAATCTTACATATCATATGTACTTACTTTAAAAAAACAAGTCTCTTTTCACCTATATGAAACATCCCAAGTTCAAAGTGTATCCCAAATCAAACACTCCTCTATGGCTATCACCCTGGTCTGAATAGGCATCAGCTCTTGCCTTGATTGTTGCCTGTTTCTGATTTTTCTGCATGCTTCCATCATTGTCTTATGCTCTAGAGCCTATTCCTAACATACATGTCTGAATTATGTCTTGATAATGTGTTAGATATAGTCATTTCTCTACCTAGAACCTTCAACATGGCTCCCAACCCAACCCATTCTGGTACTGACCAATGTCTTTACACTTACTGAAAGCCCATGCTACTATGACATATAATAAGCATCCAATGAATTTCCATTGAATGAATTAGTAAATCTAAAGAACTTTTAATTCTTCTTATTTTCAAATTAATGCCTTAGTTCTTCAAAAGCTTTCTTTAGGACTTAGCTTCCAGAGTTTTTACTCTGTTCAGCTTCCTCTATACACATTTATTTTTTAGTGTCCTTAAAAATGTGGCATCAAATGTGAACAGAATGCCCCAAGTTTTATATAGCAGAGATGCTTTCTCCCTGTTTCCTTCAATTATTACAGCCTTAGATCCCACTAGCCTTTTTGTAGTGTGTCATAACAGTTGCTCATGCTCTGTTTCCAGTTAATAAAAATTTCCTCATATTAACCCAGAAACTGGCATTCACTTGAATTACTCTCTTTGCATTTCGGCAGTTGGTATTTCAAAACCATGTAAGGACTAACTTGAAATCATTGTCTTTCATAAAATTTGATTATTTTGTTCAACAAAATTTGCATCAATTCCTCTAATTGCCCAGTTTTGCTACCATAGCAATACTGTTAGTTGTTGCTGTTTTTTTTAAGCCATTACATTTCCCAGATAATCTCCACTATATTTTCCAACTCATGTGCAACACAAAAGTTTTTGCTGTGTGATTTTTAGATTGTGTGTGTGTGTGTGTGTGTGTGTGTGTGTGTGTGTGTGTGTGTGAGTGTGTAAAGTGTATGGGTACACATGTCCTATGGAGCCTGTAGAGGTGAAAGGACAACCTCAGGGTGTTTGTGCTCTCCTTCCACATTCTATGAGACAGGGTCTCTCTGGTGGGTTTTGGCACTGCATGCACTAGAATAGCTGGCCTATGAGCTTTCATATTCTCTTGGACTCCATCTTTCATTGAAAAGGCACTTAGGGATCCCATCTGCAAATACCACTTTTTATGTGACTTTATGCAGAGCATAAACTTGGGCCTGCAAGCTTGCAAACAAGCATCTTTAAATGCTGAAATATCTCCTCAACCCCTTTGTTGTATTTTTTAGTGGAGGCTATTTTGATATATCATTTTAATATTTTCTAAAATGACCCATTAAAGAAAGGATAATTAAGTAAGCTTCAGAAACCAGGGGCTCTAACATATCTACTAGTTTTGTGAGGTTGTAAAAGTAAGTTGAACTCTTTCTTAATTTCATTACTGTGAAAATTTAGAATAATGATAACTTGAATTTACTTTTCAATAGTATTATTTTAAAGTTCAATGAGGAGTTTATGGAAGTGCTGAGTCAGTATTGATGGAAAATAAAGAAAATGGCCAGAGACCCAGAATTGAGTTGCAAGCCAACTAACTACTCTTACTTTGCTGCTTCTATTCTTTAAAGTATGTCTCCATAGGATGGAGAACTTAAAGTCAATATGACTGGGTTTTAGCTCTAATTTTCTGACTAACAAGTGAAGTAGGTTAGGATAATAATATAAGTAGGTAAACTTTATTTCCTGAACATAAAATCATTATGATTACCAATGTACTAAGATGCCTGTCAGCACTTGGAATTTTAAAAAGTTTGCCATGGTTTACCCAAGAAAAACATGTGCTTTATTTGTGTATATGTCTTAATCAGGTACATATCTGCTGGATTTTTATATCCACTGATAACAGTTAAAAATTTAAGTTGCATCTGAAATAGGAACAGAGCCTCTGTTAAGAGTAAAGTCTTCAGAGAATCCCAAAACACACAATTGAATCCACCAAAGTTTAGTCCAAGTAATCCAACCACTTAAGCTAAACTAGAAAGAACATTCTGTTTATTATGTTTTGTTTCTCATATCATCTCCCAATACCTGTGACATTACTAAAACATTACTAAAAATAATACATATTAAATAAAAGTTATTCTTTTATTTTTTTTAAAGCAGACAACAATCAGTTATTTCTTTTTTCTTTTGGAAAACATGAACCATGTGAACTTTTATGCAAAAAATAAAAATAATCAAAATGCTAAGAAGAGAGCCTAAGTTATGACTGGTATAAAAGAATGATAAGTTGGGACATTAATTCCTGTTCCTTTTGTGAAGCTTATTTTTATTGAAAACATGGTGAAATATTTAAAACAATTAAATATATTACTCATAATCTTAATGTTATGATTGATTTTTATCACTTCATACTTAACAGAAATATATTTGAGTTCTTTAACTTTTTGAGACTCGTCACCCTTGGGCCATCGTGGAGAGTGTCCAGCATACACAGGAGAGTACATGACTGAGGAGAGTCTGCCAACAGTTGACTTCAACACATCACACTCTCTCTGCCAGCTAGTTTTCAGTCTTCTTTACAACTTTGCTATCTTCTATAGCTCCAAATGCCAGAGTAGAATAAAGGTCGGTTTTCAGATAGTTTTTTTCTCATGATTTCCATGATGTTAAGTTCCATCTATCAGCTGCCGATACACTTACAGGCTTAGCTCAGGGCTTCCCCATGAACCCCACACTCATAAACAGTGTTTTCCAGACTTCTTGACTTCAAAGCCACAAACAGCATATATCCAGACAAATCTCTTGACTCCTCTAAAGGCATACTGCATCCCTAGGGTGTTGCATTTCAATAAACATCTCAACTTATAACTATATAGTCTTTAACAGTTTCCTTCAATGACATCCTGTTCTCATATCCATGATGCATTTGTAAGTAAATCCTGCCGAGCTCTGACTAAAAAATGGAGGTGGAGGGACATGGAAAGGAATATCAATGAGTACTAAGTTCTAGTTAGATCCAGTAAATTCTATGTGCTACCGCACAGCAGAGAGGACTGTTAATAACAATAGTGTACTGTACCTTTTCAAAAGCTAGATGAAGCTGGGTGTGGTGGCATATACCTTTGATTCCAGAATTCCAGAGGCAGAGGTAGGACCATCACTGTGAGGTCCCACCCTGACTGAGACTACATGGTGAATTCCAGGTTAGCCTGGATTAGAGCCTGTCCCTACCTTGAAGTGAAAAAAAAAATGCTAGAGGAAAGAATTTTGAATCTTTTCACTATAAAGAAATGATGTCTGAGATATAGTTAACCTGACTTCAACACTGCACAATGTATACACGTAGTGAAGCATCACATGCTTCCCCATAAATATGTGCATTTTTATGTATCAGTTAAAAATAATATTAAAAACCTGAAACAAAAAGCTAGGCATGGTGGTACATATCTGTAATGCTAATATTTACAAGGTTTTTTATTTACAAGGTTATAAATAAACCTCAGTAAGATTGTAAGTTTGAAGCCAGCCTAGACCATACAGACAGATTCTCTCTCAGAATCAATTTAAATAAAATGGTAAATAAGATAAAACATGTTCAGAATCCCAATGCTTTCTACTTCCTCCCACTACTACCCTGTTCTATATCAATTTTTCACCCAAATTGCTGCATTTCCCAACTTGTTTGTTTTTCTCTTGCCCTGCTAAAACCTATACACAACAGATCTTAAAGTATGAATTAGATGACAGTGATGTATTTCTTCACCCTTATAATGGCTTCCTATCCTACACAGAGTGAAATTCAAAAAAGGCCCAAAAAGACATACACTCTACCTTTTCTTTTCTACCATTGATTTGATCACATCTTCCAAAGTTTGTATCCCACACCCCTCCTTATGCCATTTATATTGACTTCTTTCTGTTCTAAACATGACCCTCCTCACACACTCTTACTCTGGGTTTTGCACTTGACATTCCCTCTTTCTTTAGATATCTACTTATTTTCCCCTCTTAGTCCTTTAGATTCCTGTTCAAAGGTAACTTTATAAGAAAGGTCTAAGTCTTGAGTGATGGAAGAAGCTTTCTTACCCACTAACAACAACTAATAATACCCTCCTCTCTATATGGAGAGATGGCTCAGCAGTTAAGGCACTTGCCTGAAGAGACTAACAACCAGGGTTCAATTCCCCAGTACCCATGTAAAGCCAGATGCACAAAGTGGCATATGTATGTAGAGTTTGTTTGCAGCGGCTGGAGGCCCTGGTATGCCCATTCTCTCTCTCTCTCTCTCTCTCTCTCTCTCTCTCTCTCTCTCTCTCTCTCTCTCTCTCTCTTTCTCTCTCTCTCTCATCTGTCTCTTTCTCTGTCTCTGCTTGCAAATAAATAAATATTTTTAAAAAATAAAAAAAGAAAAGATTTCATTGAAAAGAACCTATAGTCATAACTCTAAGTGTTCAGTTCTCTTTGTTTACACTTCTACCCTCATGATTTGGGACTGGAAAATATTGTGAATGTTATTAAAACGCTCTTTGCTGCTAAACAAATTTAAACTTCTAGTGTATGTAAACTAAACTTCCTGAGTCATGATTCTCTACAGGCATATACATTAACTTCACACTCAGTTAAAAGGCTCATGCTTTTCTATTTCTCGATAATCCCACAGCAGGCCCTTCTTTGATGCATTTCTTCTTTATGAGCCACTTGAAAAATCTTCCTAATGCCATTTTGTTAAGATAATATCTCTTTGTAAATTTTGCATTGATCAACACATTTGTATTATTATCTCCTATGCAGTCAATAAATTAATAGATGGGAAGGATGAAAATTTCAAGCAGGGGCAGAAATCAAGCAAGTATGTAAGGAGCTGCAATAATAATAACAAATATTATAAGAAAGTGCTTTCCCAATGTTTTAGATTTGGAAGGTATCTTAATGGTCAAATTGCTTTCCTTCCACATTTTATAGATGAAGAAAGCACAAGGCAAAAGATCAAATGTCATATTCCATGCACTACAATCTACTCACATGCGATAGTGTGGTGGGTACAATGCACAGGGGCCTTAGGGTCAGTTAATCTAGAAGTAATTTTGGATTTCTGCTCTTGTTAGCTCTCACAAAAGAAAGAATGACAGAAACTTTATGCGCTCTAATTTTCTCATCTATAGTCATAGGATACACCTTCCCCTTAAAGTAGGTATAAAGATCAAATGAGATTATTAAAGGTTTTGTAAACGATGAAGCCACATACAATATTACTGCAAGTGAAGAACTGGGAATAGACACATATCTCTTAACTTGAAACCCTCATCTATTATCTGTTAATATGAAATGATCTTTCTGACTTTTCTCAGTTGATTTAGGCAATTCACTTGGCTGCATTGTTAGAGAGGATATAATTATTGAGCATGGCATATGTATGTTGTTTACTTGAATCCTGTGATTGCTTCTCACATCAATAGACTACTGTGTCACTATTTTTTGATCTGCTAGAAAATAAGTGATACAATCAAATTATATTTCTGAGCTTTCTTTCCAGTTACTACATGTAGCAACAAGAGCAAGAAACAGGTTACATGCAAAACCTTTTGTCCTTTTCCTCACCCAGTTACAGATGCCTTCCTCTTTAGGCTATGGAAGGAAAGTTGAGGACACAGTTTTATACTATGCATGTTACTGTATGATACATGAAAGGTACTCAGGAGTTAGTATGGAACAGTGGTAAGAACATGAAATTCACATTCAGACATTCTTGAGCTTCAGGTTTCCCCTTGACTGTTAAGGTATTTGAGTTAAGTAACTTTTTCTTACGTTCAGTTTCTTTATCTATAAAAGATAAAATCTAATAAAATTTACCCATTCAGTTGTTAGTGGGATTATATCTTATTTCTCAAATAATTTAAGGTCATTAAAAAGATGTGTATCATGTTAGGAAGATAAAATCACTTTTTAAAATGAGGCACATAAACACAAGGAAAATTTAGATGGTCTAATAATAAAATTTGATTTATAAAATTAATACTATTTTGTTCTAAAAGTTTGCTATGTCTGGGCCACAAATTTTAGTCTGAACTTCTTAGCCATAATCTGAAAGAGGGAAACAGGTAATCAACAAAGCCAACAGGGTCTCCCTGTGAAAATAAAAAGTTTAGATATAATAAATTTAGCAGGATTTAAGCAGGACAGAAATTCATGATCCAAAAAGCACCAGAACTGAAAAGAAGTTTGTAGGCTGGAGCAGCAAGGTCAGGGAGTTTTGTAGCTAAGTATGGAAGTAGAGGAAGAATCTGGTTGGTTACAGCTAAGCATTGGTTTTATTTGGGTCTGGCCTAACAGGAGGTCTTGAGATTTTGCTTTATTTGGCTATGAATTGAGGGGAGGTCCCTAGGTATATAGTCAGTTGGGTGGTTTGCTGGTTTTGATTGGCTGAGTTTGGTCATTTTCCTTTTTGTCAAGTCAGCACTGTGGTCTAGTTGCTATAGCAGAATACTTG
Organism: Zapus hudsonius; assembly: GCA_004024765.1. NCBI lineage: Eukaryota > Metazoa > Chordata > Mammalia > Rodentia > Dipodidae > Zapus > Zapus hudsonius. Next base: position 19,969 of record PVHP010020774.1, on the reverse strand, counting down.
AGCCTATGTAATTCAAAAAGAAAAGAGATTTACTTTACTCAGAGGCTGGAAGTCTAAAACAAGGTGACCACATCTGTTTGATTTCTGGTGAGTGTCTCAAACTGCTCCATGAATATCGGAAACAGAAACGGGTTTGAATGAGCACACACAGAGAAACGACAGTAGTCACTTTACTTGCTCTCCAGGTAATTAACTCAGTTTTATCAAAAGCAAAAACTCACTTTTAAGAGAAAGCATTAATATGTTTATGGAGGCTCTGACCCCATAACCCAGACACCCCACTATCATCACCCCACCCCATCATGCTGCCACATCGAGGAGTTAAGTCTCAACATGCATTTTGGTGGAAACAAACCAAGGCAGTCAGTAATGAGAAATGTTTCCATGTTAAATATCTGTTTGCTACATAGAATTTCTGCATGTAGGGAAAACTTCAGGCTAATAGCCCCTTCTTTCTTATTTTTTTTAAATCACATTCATAACATTTTGTTAATCCCTCAAAAAATTTAACATAGAATTGCCATATGATCTATTATTTTACTTTGAAGAACATACTCAAAAGATTTGAAAATGGGTACTCGTACATAAGTGTTCATAATAGTATTATTTGCAGTAATAGAAGCAACCAAAATGTCCAAATGGATAAAATATTACATACCCATTCAACAATATATTAATCAGTTATACATGTCACAATATGGATAAATCTTAAAAATGTTTATGCTGAGGGGAGTCAGATGTAAGAGGACACATAATGTTTGACTGTATTCATGTGAAATATCCAGAAAAATTAGAACCACAGAGCCTAGAAGTGGAGAGATTGCCTGGAGGTAGTGGGAGAGGATGAAACAGAGTGGCTTCTGAAAGAGCGCAGGGCCTTCTTTGGGAGTGATGAAAATATTTTTTTTGGTATAGTTAGACATGATGGTTATACAGCATTGTAAATTACTAAATGCTATGTGTTTACCTTAAAATAGCTAATTTTATGTTATGTGAAGTTTTCTTCAATAAGAATAAAATAGAGCAAAACCCAAGCCAAAATATTGCTCTGAGAAAACAGAACTTTTTAGTATATTTCTAGTACTAATAGTAGAAATAGTATTTTTAAGAAATATAAATATATAATATAAACATAAGCCATCAGCAGTACCTTTATTTGATTATTATATTGGGTTTCGTAGAATTCTACACAAAGTTCTTCAATGTAAGCTGATGCCATGACTTTAAAAGGCAGCCTACATCAGAAATGCTTTCCTTAGTCAAATTTTTGGAAGCTGTGCAGTAGGGATAAGTTTGACATTGTACTCCTTGTCAAGTTCTGGGTGTAGTTAAGATAGAGCCCATGCTTTAAGAGTTAGAACATCAGGCATGAGCAATGGCAGGGCTGAGGCTGGGACCGTTCTCCTGAGAGTGCCTTGTCTGCGTAAACACCCAAACTAAGGGGAATTGCAACCCTGTATGCTGTCTACAATATTCTCAAAGAATAAGGTTGGTTTTTTGTATTTATTTATTTATTTTTATTTTTTTATTGTCCATAATGACTTACATTATTTAATGGGCAAACAATGAGTTGTTATCCCCAGTTCCCCAATACCCCTCTTCCCCATCCCCAATTGGCTGGATATCCTGTCTGGATCAGTCCTTGGGGCAGGAGACCATGGATAGCCTAGTAGTTAGCCCGGTTCTCCTGGCCATAGTATGTTGTTACTGAGGGGTGCCTTGCCTCTGGATATTCTCCCCCACCACGGCTCTCACAATCTTTCCGCCCCCTCTCCCGCATAGTTTCCATTGTTATTGATGGGTGGCAATAACTAACATATAAACAACATACTTGGTTGTCGTTTTCACATACCATATGCATTCATTATTCTCAACAGAAATTTCCTGAATACTGTTTGCCAAGTAGGGAAGGCAATATTGTCAACATATAAAAGTATAAATTGAGATTCTGAGAGCCCAAGATTTGCCCTGAGTCATATAACCTAGAGACTGGAGACCTTTGGTTCCTATTTCATTCCAAGCCCTGCTGCACCAAGGACTGAAATGACTAACAATTATGGTTACTAAAGCCTTTAATCATCATTAACTCATATATGTATTATTTAATACCTTGGGTAAACTGCATTTTAATTGAGGTTACACGGAATTCTCAGGAACCATATAACTGAAATTGATACATAAAATGCTTGGTTTATATAATTAATATTTACTGAATACACACTGTGTTAGGCATGACACTAAGTATTATTTAGTTATCTCATTTAATCCTTAAGAGAGTGTCCTGAAGTTTTTGTGAATATAGAAATGAAGGTTCAGAAGGATTAAGTAATTCCCCCAAAGTTACACACAGAAATATTAGTTTTCCATAAATCCTTGCAGGAGGCTATTTAAAGGTTCATGAAAATCAGAGGTGGGACTACTAGACTACTATGATCCCTACCTAAAACGCCAACAGAGAAGACAAATGACGAGCTAAGAATAAAGGCAAAGACTAGGGTCCATATCATATTCAGTTTTATTGAACTCCAAAGTTCTCAGCTTAACTACTTTGCTATACTGAGACACATGTCTAGTAAAGTTGTAATAATTTGATTTCCTACCCTGATACTTAGACAATAAATTTTTGGTCTACAACTATGAAAAGTAGAACATAGGCTCAGGAACATTTGTAAAATTTCGTCTCAATGATAAAGGACAAGCTTTTATTCCTCCTCTATCCCAAGCTGGCTTTGAATTTACTCTTACTCTGCCCAGGCTCACCTGAAACTCACAGCATTTCTCCTAAAAGCGTTTTTGTTTTGTTTTGAGAATAAGGAAACTTTGCTATTAGTCAACAATTAAAGCTACTAAGAATTTTTCTACTGTTGGGATTCAGAATGTTGATAAACTGTCTACCCTTTTGACTCACACATTCTGCCCAGATGTGGAGAACGCAATAGGTAAAGTAACTGACAACATATGCTAATGTTTCAGTTGTAGTGCTAAGTCTCTAAAGTATTAGCTGTGTCTGGGTTTGAGGAAAAGGGAGGTAATCTTTACGAAGTCTGCAAATTTCCCCTCTCTGGGATTCATTTCCTATTCAGTGAATGAGAAGGTAAGAAATCCAGGTACTCTTATTTAAGTTTATTCATCTCACCAGGCACTTTCCCCCTTGCCAAGATATTCATCTCATTGTATTAGTTTTGCAGCTTCAAGAGTTGCAAAGAGTAGAAGCAAAGTGATCATATTTTAAATAAACACCAGCATTTACCAACCAATAATTAACTATTGGTTGGAAAGGCGCTGTGCTAAGAAGGCAGTGAGTGGGTTCGAATGTTTGTCTTTCTTCAGTCATTGAACAATCACAGGTGATGATTGATAGGCTCTTTCATTTCCCAAAATGATGACCTTGTGAGGTGAGAGAGAGAGAGAGAGAGAGAGAGAGAGAGAGAGAGAGAGAGAGAGAGGACTTAGCCAGGTGCCCCGGGGGTGGGCTCCCACGGCCGCGGGCTTCCACGGACGTGGAGGCAGCTTCCTCCCCCCGCGCGCGTGGACGAAGGGGTCCAGGTGCGGCCGGCGCTCGCGGGGACGGGCGGGCCGCGGGCTCCCGCGCAGGTGAGCGCCTGCCCGCCTCCCATTGGCCGAGGCGGCCGCGGCGCTCGCTGGCCGGGCGACGCCGCCGGGTCTAGTTCAGGGTCTCGGGCGGCGCGTCACTTCCGGTAGCGCGGAGCTTGTAAAACACCCTGGAGAGAAGATGGCGGCGGCGGCGGCGGCGGCGGCGGCTTCGGCGCCCCAGCAGCTCTCGGATGAGGAGCTCTTCTCCCAGCTCCGTCGTTACGGCTTGTCTCCGGGCCCGGTGACGGAGAGCACCCGGCCGGTGTACCTGAAGAAGCTCAAGAAGCTTCGCGACGAGGAGCAGCAGCGGCAGCAGCCGCCCCGGCCGGGGGGCCGCGGCCACAAGCCGCGGAACAGCAACAACAATAACACGGCGGCCGCCGTCGCGGCGGGAGCCCCGGGGCCGGCGGCCGTGGGCGCGGGGGTCCGGCCGGGGGCCGGCGACCTCCCGGCCTTCCGGAGCCCCGCGGGCCTGGGCCGCCCGGCCGCCTCGGTCCCCGACGGCCCCCTAGGCGGGCCCGAGGGCGCGCCGGCCGGCAAAGTGCTGCTGGGCTTCAGCTCGGACGAGTCGGACGCGGAGGCCGGTCCCCGGGAGCAGGCCGGCGCCGGCGGCGGGAGCGCCAGGCGGGACCGGGCCGCGCTCCAGCACCGCGCGCTCGAGGCGGCGGAGCGCAGGAAGCCGCCCTTGTGGTGGGGAGCCCGGAGGCCGGCCGGCCCCGACCCGCAGACGCCGGCGGGCCGGGACGGAGGCGCGGACGAGCCGCGCGACGACGGACGGGACGCCGACGACCGGGAGCCCGAGGCCGACGAGCCGCGGTGGGCGAGCCGGGCCGTGAATGGCAGCCGGCCGCTGCCCTACAGCTGCCGGGAAAACTACTCGGACTCGGAGGAAGAGGACGGCGACGACGACGACGACCGCGACGACGGCGACGCGGCCCCCGCCAGACCGCTGGGCAAGGACGACCCCGTGTCCCGGCACCGATCCCGGCGGGGCCACGGGAAGCCCGGCTCCCCGCCCACGGCGACCTCGGCCCCGATGAATGACAGGGCGGCGGCCGCCGGGAGTCTAGACCGGAGCCGGAACCCCGGCGAGACGGCGGCCGAGCCCGGGGGCGGGGGCGACCCAGCGGACGGCGGCCCCCTTCCCAGATACCGCGTCGGCGCCAAGAAGCTGTCCCCGCCGCCGGCAGACGTGGACTCCGCCCTGGACGCGTCCCCGGGCTCCCCGGTGAAGATCAATAATCACGTCGGCGGCGGGGCCTTGGCCGCCGACGCCCCGAGGATCCCTTCCAACAGCCTCCCCCCCGGCGCGCTCAGGATCAACCACGCCAACCACGCGGGCTCCAATCACACGCCCCCGAAAGCCGCCCTGGGCGGCCGGCCGAAGCTCCCCGAACCCGAGGAGGACCTGCTGCAGCAGTTCAAAGGCGAGGAGGTGTCCCCGTCGGGGGGCTTCAGTGCCCACTACTGGTCCATGCTTCTCCTCGCGGCCGCCTGCTTGTTCTTCCTGATCCTGGGACTGACTTACCTAGGCATGCGAGGGACCGGAGTCCCCGAGGAGGGACGACTCAGTAAGTATGAAACCCCGGGGCCAGGTCACCAAGGAGACCTCGCTGGTCACCTCTACCTGCAAGATCACGGTTTCACGCCGAAATGCAGCAGCATCTTTGAGAAAGAACAGCATTACCCCTATCATAGAGCTGTGATCATTTTGGTAGGGTGTATCGTGAAATTCAAAACAATTTAAAAGAAAGAAAGCCCATTTTTCAAGCTGACTAGGAAATGGCATCTCTGTGCTCTAATTTTCTTTTCGCCCTAAATAAGTATTTGTGAGAATGCCAATTATCTTAAGCAGTGTCATAAATGCAGCCTTTTTTCTAATTCTAAAAGGCAGTGCACTATCTCTAAATTCAAGCACAATATTGTACAATGTAGGTAGTTTTGTAATTTCTTTAGAGTATGAATATTAAGCTAGCAAGGTACACCTTGATTTCTCAGCCCAAAGAACCTCCCCTCCCACCTGAAAAAAAAGGAGGGTAGTGCAGGAACCCGAATTCGGATCTGCTTGGATTGGTTACAGCGCCCTGCTGTTATATACTGCTACATAACCATAGGCAGGTGTGTTCATTCATTCATTCATTCAGCCAGCCAGCCTTATCCTCTGTATTGAGCAACCATGGCGTGGTAGTACTAAGTCGGGTTATTCAAGACGTGAAATGCCATTGTGTGTTCCGTGAAGAAAGCAAGGATGGAGTAGTTAGTTTGCACCACTTTCTATTGTATGGTCAGAAGAGATACTGTTTGAGGTGAGTCCTGATGCTGAAGAACTAGTCTTGTGGAGAGACAGGAGAGTATTTTGGGGCAGAGATCACAAGAAGGGGGAAAGTCCTTGAATTTAGCAGGAGTCTTTATAGGTAGTGTGGTTGGAGCTTCCCTTTCCTAATCTGTAAAATCATGTATCCTTTGCAAGATTGAAAATAATTAAGTGTATAATGAACTGCTGAATATATATATGTATGTATATATACACACACACACACACACACACACACACACACACACACACACATATGCCCCCTGAAGATTTTCTCCTAATGGAATTTACAGTATCCTGATTTGTATTTATAAAGTTGGCTTATCATATGTTTTATTTCAAAACAGTGTGAAAGATGCAGATAACATACACAAAATAGTGTAAGCTTTGTTTTAGGTAGCCAATTCCATGATAGTAAAAAAAAATCATTACAATATAGTATAATTGTAAGGGTTATTAGGACAGTTCTTACTTTAACTGGTTGTTTGGGATCCAGAGTGATGTATTTTGTCCTGCCCTAAATATTTGGGAGGGAAAAATAAAGAACATTCTAGAAATTAAGCAGACTTCCATAAGTTAAATGATGTTGCTATCAGCAGTACTTATCTGTCTCTGTTTCTCTTAACAACAGTTATGTGATCTGGTCATTATCTGAGTGCTTTAAACACATTCTCAGTCTTCCCAGCAACTCATCGAGGCAGAAGGTATTGTCTTCATTTTATGGACAAAAATAAGGAGACTCAAGTTGTTAAGAAATGTACCCACAACTGAGCACTTAGTTAGCCAAGTAACCAAAGATTTTTTTTTAAAACTATAAAGCCCATTTTCTTAACACTTTTGTGTAACATTTATAGAGAGTGTTACAGATAGAGGATACCTGTAATATGATTAAGGAAATATAAAAATTTAGAGTATTTGGTAGAATTTTGTATGGAATTGCTGACGAACATGTTTTTTTATCACTTTAATATGAATAATAATTTGTTTATTAAAAATTCAAGTGGACTTAGATAGGAGTGCTAGAATTTTCATGCTCTCACTTTCATCCATGTGGAAAGAAGGGGATCATAAGGTTTTCCCCATTTTAGTCTATGGTGACTTGGGTTGGTGGAAGAAACAAGGGCTAAGTGGTTGAGAGGGTGGGGAACACATCTGAATGAAGTCAAGCTCCTTAACTCTGAGCTTCACTTATACCTAATGGTGGTAACTATCTGCTTGCTGGTCATGAGGTTGTGAAGATCAAATGAGATTGTTAATCATAAGGTGACATTATTTTTAGGTCATATGAAATTTGATGTATTTCTGGTAAACTACAGCATATATTCAATGAAATAATTGCTTCCTAACATTTAACTTTTATTAATTTCATTAGATGCACATAGAAATGTGTATGTTCTGTGTACATGCCGAAGTTTGAATTAAAGTATGAAGCCTAAAATGTACTTTATATGTTATGAACCACAGTGAGTGTCTGCTAGTTTAGTGAGGTCACCTAACGGTTGTTAGGATTTCAAGAGTGAATAGTCTTATTATGACCCTTTGTCATATTGTAGTGCTTAACCATAGGGTTCATTGGTCAAATAGTATGTTTAAGTTTTACTTTGAGTAATAATTTCACCAGAAGATTGTAGGTTATGTATGAGAATAAGCTTTTATTAGTACTATTTAAATTATGCATATAATCTTTTAAATTGTTCTTTTTTTAAGTAAGTAGTTCCTAATCGTTTTGATCTTTGAAATTTTTTTCATCATTTTTATTAATTAAATTTTCTTTAAGTTATTGAGTCTGCATATTTGTAAAGTTATGGTGTTGGACTAGATGATCTGCAGGCTCTTGAAAACTCTTAAGGTTTAACATTCTAGCTTTGAATTGCTTATCAAAACCACTAAAAGACTAGCTTGAAATCAGATTGTTTCTTAGATGATAAAGTTGTGATATCCCACAAAAAGAAAAGAGAAAGCCGAATGGATTTGTTACTGTAGACTCATCATTGTTTAAAAATTATCCTTCAGCTGTAGAAGACATGGTTTTGTAGATAACTTGAATAGAAATGAAGTAAAAAAAGGGAATATTATGTGCCTTCCCTTCCTGGTTTCACACTCACTTTTTTGCCATATTAACTCCTTTCATAACTTCCTTAATATTTTTTCTATAGATATGTGTTGATATTTGATCAGTTGTATAGGGACTACAAATAGGACTCTGCTAAGCATTATTTGAAACAGTAGAGATGTGTGGTGAATATTATGTGTATGAGTGAAAATGCTCTCTCTTTCAGAGTTTACATTCTAGGGAGGAAGATGGACAAGTAAACCATTTTGGGTAGTACTAACTTGAAGTACAAGGAAATGCTGGTAAATTTAGAGGGACAGGGTGGAAGAGGTATGGAAAATTATATACAGGTGCTAGGCAGGCCTCTCTGAGGAGGTGACATTTGAACTTAGGTCAGGGTTTGACTTGAAGACTCCAGTCATTAACCAGAAGAGCCTTCTGGCAGACATGTCTGGCAGACATGACAAATTACTGAAGCAAGAACAAACTTGTGTGTTGAAGGATTAGAAAGAATTGTCAGCTTGGTGGGACAGAGTGAATGAGAGGGAGATGTCATTCTGTATGGTGAGGTCTGGCATGGGCCAAGTCATAATGGACTTGAAGGCCTTAGGGCCTTGGAAAGGAATCTGAACCGTGTAAGTACGACGGTACTATGTGTATGTGCCATGCACCTCTCCAAACGTCTGTCACCACTGTCTCCTAGTCGGTCTCCGTATCTTTAGTCTTCAGAACTTGATCTCTGGTGAAATCCTTTTATATACATTTCTCTAGGCAGTTTCATCTCTCCTGGGTAACACCTCTCAATTTTATTCTCACCTAGATTTCTCTTCTGAATTCTGGCTACTTGCTTACTAGGCATATCGTAGATGTGCAGCAGTAGTTGACATTTTTCTTACCTTGCCTTAGTTTTTGTCCCCTCTCACTCCAAACTGTTTTGTCAGTGGTGCTTCCATATACTTGAGTTTGCCTCAATTCCATCTTTCCTACACTTCTTTCGTCCTGATTGGTTACCACATCCTATAGTGCTATTGACTATGTATTGTGTACCTTTCTTTTGTAAATCCCTGCTGCAGGTTAGTCTTTCACCCCACTTTTGATAGCCTAAAAGGTGTTTCTGCTTCTAGAATGTAGGTCTTTCCAGTCCATTTTCAGTGTCAGAGCAGTATTTCTAAAGCATACATGCACTCATTTTCTCTTGCTTAAAATTACTCACTGTCTTTTTATTTTTTTGCTGGCCAAAACTAAACTTAAACTGTTCCTGATGTGACTGCTTGCCCGTGCTATCTTCTTTTCCTCTGAGTCCTTCCCATTTGCTTTCTGGAAAAATTAATTACTTGGTATTCACTGAATAAGTAATGGAATTTTGGGCCTTTATGCCTTTGCCCATGTTATTCCCTTCTTTGGGAATAGTCTTTTCCTCTCAACTCCAACTACTTAAAATTCATTCTTAAAAATTTCCCCTCTGGATTTCTTGATTCCCCATTCCTCTTTACTCTTTAATAAAATTTGTACCATTATTTTGTGCTCAATTTAGATCCTCTATGTCCTATGTAATTCGTTACAGTGTCTAATTATATAACTTTAACATGTCAGACAAATTATACTTAATCTTGTAGGGGAATGCAATGGGTAAAGGTACAGGATTTTTATTAGGTTTTGGGTTTAAGCCTCAGGTCTCTTTTGTCTGCTCTATGGCTTTACTAGAAACATAATTGCTTTGTGTTAACGATGGGGCTGAGGAGATGGGCTCAGTAAGACATTTGCTGTATAAGCCTGATGACTAAAGCTCGGATCTCCAGGACCTACATAAAGCTGGACATAAGTGGTACAAGCATCTTTGATCTCAGTGTTCCTACAACAGTGGGAGCTAGCCTGACTTTCTTAGCAGTAAGCAACTACAAGAGAGGCCCTTTCTAAAAACAATGCGGAAGAAAAGGACCAACACACCAGATACAGGATATTGTGTGACAAGTGCCATACTTTTTTTTTTTTTTAATAAAACAGTATAATTTACTGTGAGCTGAATCCATCAAATTATCAAAAGCTGAGTTCCAAGTTTGGACTTAATTCTGTAGGTTGGAGCAATGGGAATACATGGAGGATTTAAAGTAGAGAGTTATGATCAAATTGGTTATTTAAAAAGAATAAATAAGCAGTATATTGTGAGATGAATAGCGCTGATGTTATTAAACCTGCAGGAGGTTGGTAGTTGGGGTTCAAGTAAGTGAAAGAAAGAAATGTGCCAGGCATGGTGGCACATGTCTTTAATTCCAGCACTAGGGAGGCAGAGGTAGAGGGATTGCTGTGAATTCAAGGCCACCCTGAGACCTGAGACTATACAGTGAATTCCAGTCAGCCTGGGCTTGGTGACTGTTCCGTCTCTTTTCTGTTTTTAAAAAATATTTTTATTTATTTGAGAGAGAGAGAGAGAGAGAGAGAGAGAGAGAGAGAGAGAGAGAGAGAGAGAGAGAGAGAGAGAGAGAGAATGGGTGCACCAGGGGCTCTAGCCCCTGCAAATGAACTCTAGACACATGCACCACTTTGTGCACCTGGCTTTACTTGTGTACTGGGGAATTGAGCCTGGGTCTTTAGGCTTTGTAGGCAAGTATCTTAACCACTGAGCCATCTCTCCAGCTTTGTTTTCTATGTTCACAGTCAAAAGGTTTTTTAGTGCTTCTGAACCTGAGGTGACTTGAGAGAATGTAGGTACTATCGAGAGGAAGTAGGTTGAAGAAGGATGTTATTTGGAGAAAGATAGTAAAGACAAAAATGAGTTTATTGGAGGGGTATTTTTCAAAGTTGTTGAAATGGAAATATCCTGTGAGTTATTATAGGAACATAATTGGAATAAAGACAAGCGACTGGTGCTGAATGCAAATACTAATACTCTTAACTAAAGGAATTGTTACCATTTCACAGTTCTTTTTTAATGTGTATTCTTTTAAATGCGAGGCCTAGTGCTACAATGGGTTTTATGTAGCCAAAGTCTAGAACTTGCTGTCTAATGTTAACATGGAACTAAGAATTTTTGAAAACCAGTTGCTTTCATTCTTGAAGAACGAAAGCTGAGTGCTATGTTTGAAAAATTTCAAAGTTGATTGCTTTGTAAGAAAAGTTTTCTAGTTCTCTAAGAATATTCCTGTAAATTTTAGAAGTTTGATAATTAAAAAAATAGTTACTCCGATAATACCAGTTTGATAATTTAAGTAATTAGGTCTATGAGAATGTCTTTCACTTGAAAGACATTTTTTTTCTAGAATAACTTGGAATTAGAAATTAGAATAGTGTAGCTAGTTTAATATTGGCATAGAGAACCTGGGTGTGAATATTGACCCTTCTACTTGTTACTTTTTTATCTAGAGACAAACTCTTAAGCACTGCAAAGCTCAATGTCTTCATCTGTGAAATGGGGATAACTGAAGCAATGCATGCGAAGCAAAATTTATTATGTGGCCATGGTAATAGCAAGAGCTATCCCTCACGTAGAGCTACTTGCCAGACAGTGAGCTGAACCGTTATTAATCCTCACTTTAGCAATGAAGAGATAGGAGCCGGGCGTGGTGGGGCACGCCTTTAATCCCAGCACTCTTGGGAGGCAGAGGTAGGAGGATCACCATGAGTTCAAGGCCACCCTGAGACTACATAGTGAATTCCAGGTCAGCCTGGACTAGAGTGAGACCCTACTTCGGAAAAAAAAGAAAAAAGAAAAAAAAAAAAGAGAAATGAAGAGATAGGGTAGATAATTAAGGAATTTACCCAGGTCATGTAGGTAGCAAGTGTAGAGGCAGTATTTGAACTTAAATGGTGGCTTTTAACTGCTGTATTTGTTACTCATACCTTCTTGTCGCTAGAACAAAGCGCCCAACCAAAAGCAGTTCATGGGAGGAAAGATGCTTACTTTGGCCTATTGTCTCAAGGAGAAGCTTCATGATGGCAGGGGAAAGCTTGGCATGAGCAGAGGCTGGTCATCACCTTTGCCACAGCAGATGGTCCACAGCAGCAGGAGAGTGAGTCCAGTTGGGGCAGAGGGGAGCTGCCTATAACACCCTTTAGCCTGGTCCCACTGGCACATCTCCTCCAGTAAGGCTCCACCTCCCAAATTGCCACCCACTGGGGACAAAGCATTCAGAACACATGACTTTATGGGGGGCATCTGACATCTGGTTCAAAGCACCACTGTGCTAGACTGCCTTTTACTGTATGTAAGTACATGAGAATTCATTGTGTATTTTCTGATTCTATTACTGTATGTATGTATGTACAGGAGAATTCAGTGTGTATTCTCTGGTTATATTCTCTGTGATTATAATCCAGAGCATCATGAATAGTAGAGCAGATTAGTGCTGAAATCCTACAATTGCCAGGAAGAATCCATGAAAAGTATACATTTGTACTCACTCAAAAATTAAGAATTATTTAGAACTATTTATTTTCACTTAAGGTTTTAGATTAATTCTTACATATATGTGGAGAGGAGGATCTGCTATTACAAACTAAAGTATACAGTATATTAAACTGTAAAGTAATGCACTATTTCTCTTTTTTGTACAATTTTAAAACTGGTGGAAAAATTAGTCTTCTGGTGTACATTGCCAGTGTGAAGCTTATTTTTTCCAGGGTTGTGTTTTCAATGGTAAAGACCTTCAGGTATATATTAGACTGATTCTTTTAAATAAACTGTTTTCTTTCTATTCTCGTGTTTCTTTTAATGGAAATGAAACATTCTGTAGTTTCGATATGGATAATGTAAAAATTAGGTGTTTTCATGATTCCTGAGTTGTGAAGTTACCACCTCCTTCCTCATTATTTTATACTAACTTTAAAATCTCCAATCTAGTTTATAAATAAGACCTAATTTCAGGTGAAGAGATTTAGTTTATAAGTCGTTTTAAAGAGGACACTTTAAATGATGAGAAATCACTTTCAAAAACTTTGGTAAACAAGTAGTAGAAACTTAATAAAATTGGTATTATAGTTGACATATCTTTTATAATATTTTTAATGTACATTAAAATGTTATGTTTTAACTTTTTAAAAAATATTATTCATTTTTCTAGCAGAGAGATAGAGAGAGAAAGAGAGAGAGATATGTAGAGAGAGAACCAGGGCCACCACCTTGTGAGTCTTGCTTATGTGAGTCCTGGGGAATTGAACCAGGGGCCTTAGGCACTGGAGGCAAGTGCCTTAACCGCTGAGCCATCTCTCCAGCCCATGTTTTAACTTTTGATCTTCATTACTACTTTGTTAACTTGTAACTTTAGGTTTTGACTTTTATATTCAAAAGTTGTTTTTTTTTTTTTTTGGTTTTTCTAGGTAGGGTCTCACTCTAGTCCAGGCTGACCTGGAATTCACTATGTTATTTCAGGGTGGCCTTGAACTCAAGGCAATCCTCCTACCTTTGCCTCCTGAGTGCTGGGATTAAAGGCGTGCGCCACCACGCCCGGCTTCAAAAGTTGTTTTTAACAAGCTTTGAAGGGAACCAGTAACAGTACATGTGAGTAGTAACCTAAGCATTTTGTTGATTTACTAATCCATGTGTTAATTTGAATCCCACATTTGACATCAAAGCAGCAACAGGCTGTATTTATAAACCTTTATTTTTTTTTCAAAAATCATTTTGAGGAGCTATCCACGGAGAAAGTAGTTAAGTTTTAATATTTATCTAACACTCCACAGTTAAAATTTATACTTTAAAAACATATTTTATGGCTGGAGAGATTGCTCAGCGGTTAAGGCATTTGCCTCCAGTGCCTAAGGCCCTGGGTTCAATTCCCCAGGACCTACATAAGCCAGACCCACAAGGTGGTGGCCCTGATGTGCGCTCGCGCTCTCTCTCTCTCTCTCTCTCTCTCTCTCTCTCTCTCTCTCTCTCTCTCCTTGAAAATGAATAAATAAAATATTAAAAAAAAAACATTTTAAGGAAATTCGAAAAAGCTATAAAAATTGTAGTCAGTGGTAAAAATGTCTGAAAACAAAATAATATGTCTGTCATGTGGAAGCCCTCTTGTATTACCTTAAAATATATTTTTCAAGATCACTTCTGAATTCTTCACAGATATATTGATAGCAAGTGGCATGCTAAAGTTTATAAACAAAACTTGGGTAGAAAGCTGTCCTGAACTAACTGGGTGTTAAGTGTCCATGTTGTAGTCAGCCACACACTGCTGGGATGAATCTCCAAACCAGGCACAATTTGGGGGAGGAAAGTATTTATTGAAGTAACAGACCAAGGGGAAGTTAAGGAAAAAGCTGGCTCCTTTTCACAGAAGCAAGCAAAGAGAGAAACCCACCACTAGCACCTCAAGCAAGCAAGCACATTGTAACACTGTAATTCACAAAATGCAGAACTGCCAGGTCTGGGGTTCAGGCTGTTGTTTTGCATATGTATCCCTAGAATTTTGCAACCAATTTAGAAAGGGTGTCATGACCCCAGGAGGCCAGGCCAAAGTGACACTTCTTCCAGCCAGAAGGCTGAAGACAATTCACAATTATAATAAATTCTATTGGGGGACATTTACTCAAAACTACCACAATGCACCAACAATTGCTCTCTTGCCCTAAATGTGACACAAACAGGAAAAAAGAGAAATTGTTTTAGGAACAAATGGGCATTATAGGCCATAACAGAAAAATCAGTTACAGTTAGAAAGCCCATATACAAATGAAAGTTTTCTGATTGTGGCTAATTCTGAAAGCACTTTATACTTCTGAAGCACTCACCTACTCTGTAGCATTTTACCCAGGTAAAATCTCAAAAGTTACTCATGGAAATTAATTACCATTGAAGTTAACTAGAAGGGGAAATGTCCTGGAGTACTTTGGGCCAGGTTTGGAGCCTTAGCCATAGTCAGCCATAACTGACTTTCTAGGTTTAGAGTAATATTTCCCATGAGGTCACAAGTGTTCCCTTCATGATTTAGTTCACCTGAAGAAACATTTCTTAAGTTTCTTCTCTTTATTTTCTTTATTAATTTACTCATTTAAATTATTGAGTACCTTCAATGTGCTAAGTATTACTATAAAATGAGCATATACGTTAAAAAATTGTAGGGATGACACTGCTCATAAACACTTTTCCTGCCCCACATGTGGCTGGCATTCTCTTCACTAAATATTTATACAGTGACTAGGCTTCAGAACTAGGATTTGGTTGCTATGCAGCAGGGTTTCAGATTTGTAGATTGTGAAGCATTACTTTAAAAATTGTTTCTGTAAATTTGAGTATTCCTCAGCTAAAGTTTGCCACAACATATACTCTACATAAAGAAGTGGATAATTCCAGTACTAAATAATTTTATTTTTGAAAAGGCGACATAGCCGGTGGTGCATGACTTTAATCCCAGCACTTGGGAGATGGAGGAGGATTACCGTGAATTCAAGGCCACCCTGAGACTACATAGTGAATTCCAGGTCAGCCTGGGCTAGAGTGAGATCCTACCTTGAAAAACAAAAAGGGAGACATGAAGAATGAATTTGCAAAAAGTGAAAAATTCTGAACATTTATGACTATGGTTTAAGGTGTTCTAGAAGTATTCATATTTATTCTTATGACAAAATGTCTCATCACCTCCAAATGACCCTTCTTTCAGAAGCTAAAACCTTAACTGATAAGAGGAAACATTTATTAAGCAGTTTCTGGGCTGGGGAGATTACTCAGCATTTAAAAGCACTTGGCTTGCAAAGCCTGCAAACCTGGGTTCAGTTTCCCAGTACCCGCCTAAAGCTGATGCACAAGTGGTACATGTGTCTGGAGTTGGTTTGCAGTAGCAAGAGGCCCTGGAAGCTCCATATTACCCTACCCACATGCTCTCTTGCAAATGAAAAAATATTAAAAAAATTTTTTTGTATATGGCTACTTTTATTTTTATGTAACTACTAATATCCCTGCTAAAAGCTGAAACTGAAGATACAAAGTAATAAGTGGCTTGTCCAAGGTCCTGCAGCTGAGTGTTAGGCTCAACATTTGAACAGTCTGTTCTGAGATGCTACTTTGCTATATATTTATTCAATAGCATCAGTTATTTATGCTTTATCTTTTTGGGCAAGCAAGTTGCTTATAACCCTTTGGCCTTGATTTTCTATCTGTCAAATAAGAGCATAGTAAAATGAACCTTATGTTCTGCCGTTGATTTTATAAGGATCTAGTATGTGTATGCTTTAAAAATATAAAACAGTATAAATGCTATACTTTTAATATTGTAAGTTTGGATTCTGTAGTTATAATAGTGTAATTTAGGCAATGCATGTTCAGTACTATGGCATGTTTCATTAGGAAAGCTAAGTATGGAAGAACTGGTTACATTTACAGTCCTTATCAATACTTTTAAACCTTTCTCTTAAGCTGCTTGAGCAGATAAAAGGGAAGCTTTTAAAATATTAATATCTTTGATTTTTAAAAATTTTAATTGCATAAATATGATAGGTATTTTAACCTTACTGCCACAAGGTAGATTTGCTGATAGGAAAAACAGAAATGTGATATATTTCATTTCTTTAAAAACATTTTTTAAAAATTATTTGCTAGGGGAGATATATACACACAAACATACACATGATTGGATGACCAGGATTTCTGGCTGTTGTAAACTCACTCTAGATGCATGCACTATTTGTGCATCTGGCTTTATGTAGGTGACTAGGGAATCAATCCCATGGCTGCACTCTTTGCAAACAAGTGTCTTTAACTGCTGAACCATTTCCCCAGAAAATACATTACTTAATAATGTAGATGAGTCTTAGACAAAGTTTCTATTAACATTAGCTGCCAAATAGTATGTGTAGTTGGTAGAGTGACTTTCTCATGCAAATTGGATAATTTGTATGGTAAAATGAATATTCTTTTTTTTTTATTGTCCATAATGAGTTACACTGTTTAGTGGGCCAATAATGAGTTGTTATCCCCAATTCCTCATTGCCCCCCCTCCCCATCCCCAGTCAGCTGGATATCCTCCTCCATGGGCCTTCTGGATCAGTCTTTGTGATAGGGGACCATGGATAGCCGAGTATTCAGCCGGGTTCTCCTGACCCAAGTATGTTGTTACTGAGGAGTGCCTTGTCTCTGATAATCTCCCCCACCATGGCTCTCACAATCTTTCCTCCCCCTCATCCGCTCAGTTCCCTGAGTCGTGGTGGGTGAGTATTAAGGCTGCTTTAATGTTATGAGCTTAGGGGTTTTTGTGTTGAGATTCGTTGGTTTCTGTCTCACTGGCTTATCCTTTGTTGATTGAATGGCTGTGGCTGTGGGTCCCTTGTTCATCCCGTCATTCTCTGCAGGGTTCCCTATGGATCCTCCACGATATGACTGGTGGCTCATCTCTTGCCAGGATCTCAGCTTTCTGCCTGCAGTCGGTTGTTAGGGTTATATGAGCCACAGCTCTCTCGCTGCATCCTGAAAAATACAATCTCCATCGGAGAGTGAGATCTGTATAGGTTAACAAATATACACCATTCTGGATTACCTAGATTCTATTTTTAGTAGCCTCCCCATCAGTAGCTCTTATAGTGCATCTTTTCTTGGGAGCCCAAGAGTACGGGATCCGGTGCATATCACCCTAAATCCCCAGTTCCAATCAAGGGTTCCCCCTCACTGAGTGGAATATTTGGCCGAATTTAATAGCTGTCGATTGTCTCCCCCAGGCCCAAGCTCCTCCATTGCATAACTGCTCCTTTCTTGGTTTGCTGTTCTCTCCCAGTAGGAGGTGTGGTCAGCCTACTCATGGCCGCAGACTGTGTTTCATGCCAGTGGTCTGTTTACTCCAGCTGTCGTTATCTGCTTCCCCTGGCAGCTTGTGTAGTGCCTTCCAGCACTGCACTAACTGACATCTGGGGGCTGGTTACCATTCCAGACAGACCTCGAAGGGTCTTTCGATGCTGATCGATGGCATTCTGTGGTTTCAGCAATAGGGTTTTGCCTCAGGCCTGGGGATGGCATTCAAGAGCTTTGACAGAATTCTGTCTTGTTTTTGGAACCTCATGCTTCACTTTGGTCAACAGCTCAGTGAAGGAAGGAACTGGTGGCTGGGACCTGGGGTTGTCAGACTGCTCAATTATTCACAGGCTTAGACATTCTCCCCTACTGGCCCCTCTTGCCTGTTGACTCCCACTACTTGCTCAATAGAGTATGCTTGTGAGGATTTTATGTTTTGAACCTAATTTGGTTCAGCCTCATGCTTAAGCCATTCTCCTCCCCCCATCCCTTACACCTCATTCATAACCTCTCACTTCTTTCTACTAGTCTGCATAGAGAAAACGGTTATCCTGGTTAAGGACTGCATATGAGGGAGAGTATGCAGCGTTCAATTCTCTGTTCTTTTGAGTGTTTGTTTAGTAAGATCTGCTCTAAGTCAGACCATTTTTTTCCCTAAATTTCGATATGTCATTGGCCCTTCCAAATAAATTTAGAGATTATTTTTTCTATGTCTGTGAAGAAAGAGGTTGGGATTTTTATCGGCATGGCATTGAATCTGTAAATCACTTTTGGCAGGATTACCATTTTTACTATATTGATTCTCCCTAACCATGAGCATCTTTCCATCTTCTCACGTCCTCCTCTATTTCCTTCTTGAGTGTTTCAATAATTTCCTTATATAAATCCTTTACAACCTTGGTTAGTGATATTCCAAGGTATTTGATTTTCTTTGAGACTATAGAAAATGGGACAGTCTCCTGATGTCTTTTTCTGTCTGCTTGTCTTCTGCATATAGAAAGGTTAGGGTTAGGGTTAGGGTTAGGGTTAGGGATTTTTGTGTGTTAATTTTGGATCCTGCCATGTTGCTGAAGGCATTAATCACTTTCAAGAGGTTACTGATACTATTCTTTGGGTCTGATATATAAAGGATCATGTCATCTGAAAAGAGGGATAGTTTAGTTTCTTCCTTTCCGATTTGTATCCCTTTTTGTATCCCTTCTCCTGTCTTATCGCTTGGGCTAGAACTTCAAGCACTATGTTAAAGAACAGTGGTGAGAGTGGACACCCCTGTCTTGTTCCTGAATTGAGTGGGAACTCCTTGAGTCGTTCCCCATTGAGAATGATTTGTGCTTTAGGAGTTTTGTAAATTGTCTTTATTAAATTGAGGTATAGGCCATCTATGCCTATTCTTTCCAGAGCTTTGAACATGAAGTGGTGTTGAATTTTGTATAAGGCCTTCTCCGCATCTATTGAGATACCATGTAGTTTTTGTGGTTGAGCCGATTAATGTGATGTATTACATTTATTTACTTGCATATGTTGAACCAACCCTGAATCTCTGGGATAAAGCCAACTTGGTCAGGGTGGATAATATTTTTGATGTAGCGTTGTATCCGGTTTGCTAGGATTTTGTTCAGGCTTTTTGCATCTAAGTTCATCAGAGATATGGGTCTGTATTTCTCTTTTCTTGTTGCAGCCTTGCCTGGTTTGGGAATTAGGACAATGGTAGCTTCATAGAAGGTGTTTGGAAGCCTTCCCTCGTTTTTTTTATGCTTCTAACAAGCTTCAGAAAGAGTGGTTTCAGCTCTGTAATGAAGGCTTGGTAGAATTCGGCTGAGAAACCATCTGGTCCTGGGCTTTTCCTTTTAGGAAGGTTTTTGATTACATCTTCAATCTCTGTGTATGTGATAGATTTATTTTGTGCTTTTATCTGCTCTGGTTTAAGCTTTGGCAGTTGGTAGGTGTCCAAAAGCGTATCCATTTCTTCCAGGTTCTCTAATTTTGAGGAGTAGAGGTTTTGAAAGTATGACCTGATGATTCTTCCAATGTCTTCAGGATATGTTATCTCACCATTGTCCTTTCTGATTTGTTTAGGGAAGATTTGTGACCTAAGATGTGATTAATTTTAGAAAAGGTCCCATGTGCTGCTGAGAAGAATGTATAATCTGTGTCTTTGGGGTGGAATGTTCTGTAAATATCTGTTATTCCCAGTTGATCAATAGTATCATTAAGCTCTGTTATGTCCCTGCTGATCTTCTGTTTGGTTGATCTGTCTAGAGCTGATAAAGGTGTGTTGAAGTCTCCTACTATGATGGAATTG
>PVHP010020773.1:0-30165 GCA_004024765.1 Zapus hudsonius | reverse complement strand
TTTTATTTCTAGTCTCTGAAACTGTGACAAAATTCATTTCTTCTGTCTAGGCCATTGTTGCAGTTACTTTCTCATTGCTGGGGCAGACACCTGATCAGAAGCAACTTATGGGAGGGAAGGCTTTATTTGAGGCTTACAGATTCCTGGGGAAGCTTCTTCATGGCAAGAGCAGCTGGCTCACTTCATCATATATCCACAACAGAGAGAGAGAGAGAGAGAGAGAGAGAGAGAGAGAGAGAGAGAGAGAGAGAGAGAGAGAGAGAGAGAGAGAGAGAGAAACAGCAAGAGGCAGCAAGCACCAGCTGACTGTGAACACACAGTAGTCACCACCCCAAGGGGTCCTCCCTGGTTATATACATCCTCCAGCAGGGCTCTATCCCCAAACATCCCACTTAATCAAAAACACCTGAGGCTTCAGGACACGGCATTCAAACCACCACAGCTATAGTTAGTGATACTTCATTATGGCAACTCAAGCAAACTAATATATTCTCTCAGACTGTATTCTTGCCTTTTGGCAATCCTTCTGTTGAGACTGAGCTAATCCAGACTGAGTTGACTAGACCATTCAGTGTGAAGATTTACATTAATCTGGTTGGAATTTAGATTGTTTTTGAGGTGTACTCAGAACCATCAGCTTCAAAGCCCTTCTTTTTGTTTTGTTTTGTTTTTTTGTTTGTTTGTTTTTGTTTTTCAAGTTAGAGTATCACTCTAGTCCAGGCTGACTTGGAATTCATTAGGTAGTCTCAGGGTGGCCTCAAACTCACAGTCCTCCTACTTCTGCTAGAGTTAAAAATACTTACCACCACACTGGCTCAAATTTCTTATGTTTCCCCACTTGAATCTGGGCTTACCTGAGTACTCCTTGCAGAGGGTCAGTGCCTTGCAGCCCCTTCTGTCATGACCCACTGTCATGACACTGGATTCTGCTGGTGTGTGGTGTGGGGCTGGAGGAGGAACATTCTTAATCCAGTGTTGTAGAATCCAAGAGCTGTGATCCTCACAAAGTTGTCTCCCATGGTATAGCTTCTCTTCCTGCTGCCCCTTACTTTAATGCTGGCAGCATTTCTAGCTTATGTCCTCTGATCCTTGTTAACTATTTTATTCTTCCTAAAGTAAGACAGAAAGCCTACAGGGGACTGGAGTTGAGAGGAATGCTCTTCCCAAGCTGGGATAAGGTCCAGCCAGTCTTTTCCTTGGAGAGCAGGCCTTCATTAGTGAAAGGTGCTGGGTACAGTCCACAATGTTTCTCTTCTCTCTCCTGCAAGATCTTGAAGAGGTCTTTCTCTTCTCTTTGCTGTAAAGAGCTGAATGGCTCTGGAAGTCAATTCCACAAGGGTGAAGCCCTTTTAAGGAAGAAGTCTATCAGAGAACTCATTCTGGATCATAGTCATCAAAATGACCAGCCAAGCATTGCTCCCACTCAGTGGCTCCAGGGGCCTGCTGCAGCTAAGCACTCCTAGGCTCTGTCTCTGTGCATGCACCTGTCTCTCTCCAGATTGGGGTAGCCATGTGCCTGATTTGTCTGTGGAAGAGTTTTTATTTTCAGTCTGTCCTGCCTCTTCTTGTGTTAAACTTGAATGTGACTAAATGTGATCTTTGCATTTTAGAGCTGAAATTTATGTTCTCATGTAGTGTTATGTTTATAGTGAGTCTGTTGGTGCACTTTAACATATTAAGATTTTTTTGAGTAGGGTCTTGCTCTATCCCATGCAGACCTGGAATTACCTGGAATTAGTCTCAGGCTTTTCTGGAGTTCACAGCAATCCTCCTACCTTAGCCTCCCAAGTGCTGGGGTCAAAAGTGTGTGCCACCACACCCAGCCAAGTTTTTATTAATTTTGAATAGCTAATCACAAATATATATGTATATATACATATCTTATTTCATTTATGAGTTTATGACTTAAACCAATATTCTTATATATAACGGTGGAGCTGGAGATTAGAATTTAGATAATACCCAGCAAATTCCGATGCACCTCAGAACTTAAGGAGTACCTGAATTCCTGTCTATAAAGTTAAAGAATTAAAATTGTAGACCACCAGAGGATAAGGTATAGTGGGAGACTTAATTTAAAAGAGAATGGGGAGTTATAGAGATCTCCAGCCACCAGTGTGGAGAGAATACATGGAGAGGTTTTTAGCCAAAATCTATGCTGTTTAGTTAAACAAGCAGAAGAAGGAAAGATAACAGAGGGCTCCCATCATGAGGAAGAAGGTTCATGAGGGAAAAATCTTAGCCCCCCCCCCCCCCGCCATTAGGCTGGGGTGAGGGAAGGACTTACCTTCCTAAGGCTTAGAAGTTCTCCTAGGGAGTCATGTGGAGGGGGAAAAAAGACACTGGACTTTGTTTCAGTGACTTTTTAAGACCTCAGACAGGTAAGTCTGAGAGACAGCTAGTTGGTCCATACCTGACCAATCAGTTTCAGCATCTAGGTTTGAGCTCTAGCTAGACACCTCCCACTCAGGGGAATTCAGGCCTGGAATCTGTGAGCTTGCCTGAAACTGACACATATAGACTCTAGGATTTTCTACATATCAGTTCACCTATGAATATAGCAGTTCTATTTCTTCCCTTTTAGTATATATGACTTTTATTCCTTTTTATTGATTTAGTGAACTTGCTAGAAACAACATTTACTCTGTGTGTGTGTGTGTGTGTGTGTGTGTGTGTGTGTGTGTGTGTGTGTGTGTGTGTGGCGGGGAGTGTGGGTGTGGGTGGGTGTGTTCTGCAGTGGGGTCTTGCTGTGGTGTCCAGGGCTTGAACCCTTAGCTAAAGTGCTTTTCGTACCTCAGCTTCCAGGGGCTACAAATGCAAGCAACCACACCTGGTTTGAGCCAGTATGTGGATTGCAGGTGCTTCTTTTAAAGTCATTATTAGACTGGGAACTATACAGTGGTGAAGATACAGTGATCATGTAGGTAAAACCAGCCTACAAAGCCATCTAGCAAAATAATCCCACAGAGAATTCTTTCTATGCACATTCTGTTAGCATTCAAACTTTGAAATAAGGTCACTTATATCCTCACAGGGTTTGGCTTTATAATCATTTTATAGTTGTGAAATGAAAGCCTCTACAGGTGTTTTTTTCTCCTTGATCGGTTCTTTCATGCACTCCTTGCCTTATTCTGAATGTCTTTTTGTTTGGTTCTATTCTGCTGAAAGTATTCGAGTTTGGGACATGTCTTCTGTTTTCTTTTCAAAATATATACTCTTTTATTTCATCAAAGAAGTTTTTGGAAAAGACATTAACTTCTTTATATTTTAAAAGAAAGATATGATCACTGGTGTTAATGGAAAATAAAGAACTTTGGTAAACCAAATTAAAATTAATAATTATCCCGAGTCTTATTTTTCAACACACATGTATAGTCCCATGCCTGCAGAACAGCTAAGAATACTTATGGCAGGTGATCCTTTCATTCTCTTCCTAGAAAGGTGCTCAGAACAAGCTCAGTCACACTGTTGACCTGTGCTTCCCAGGCAGACAGACCCAGGTCCTCACTGCAGAGGCCGGGCCACCCTCATCCCTGGCTGAGCTACACTGTCAAGTTCTCTTTGTTTGGGTTACTCTTTCTCGTCTTCCATGAAGACCATTCTCTCTCACAAAGGTACAGTGCAAGTTGATTATGCATCACATTGCTGAATCACTGCTTGGTTGCAGCTCTGTTCCATGCATAGGGCCGGCAGGTAGCCTAGGTAGGGAACAGAAACTGACACCACTCAGTTCCTCTGCCCATTGCAGTGAAGGAATACAAGCTGTCAGATATGTTGCTCATATTCTTTTTATTTGTAAAGAAAAGCTAGTAATCTGAATATTTATGTGAAATCTTCTGTTTTTAAGCATTGGAATGGGATAGATATTCTTTATAAACACTGTTCAGGCCAAACAAAATACTTCTGTGGGCCACATTTTGCCATGGGCCACAGTGGTTGACCTCAGATTTTCTATAATCACCTTCAGCTGGAGCTATGGGTTCCTGTAGCTAAGATGTTTGTGAGTAGACTTTTGAATCTCTCCAGTACCTCCCCCCATCTTTTTATTCCTTTGGCAGAAAATTAGCTCCTCTTTTCTACTGTGTGTGACCACTGTTGCTTTCAGAGAATAATTCTGTGTTAAAGACTGAAAGGATGCTTCATTGCCACCCCCCATCATGGAAGATGGGGAAGGGACCTTCTCTTCATTTTAGAGAGGATGCTGAAGCATGTTGGGGAACAGAATAGTGAAAGCCTTGCCCAGGCTCTCAAACTACTGAGGTCATTCCCACATCTGTGCTCTGCTTGCCCTGTTATTGCTTCTAATCCATACTGACTTCAAAAGAGCAGAGGCGTACAAAAATTGGATTACCTAACTTTATTATTGACCCTGTTTTGTCTTTTCTATGTACAACTCCTCTTTGCTTCCACCTTCTTCCCATCTCTCTGCCTCTGTCTGACAGTTCTTCTAAGTGGCAGATACAACAGCTTGGGACGTCTGGAGAGATGAACTCAGGAGAAATTAATAATCAGGGGATGGCTGTTTAGTTGGTGAGAAATTGGGACGGAAGGATTTGTGATTTCTTTCACAGTCAGAAACCAGGGCCTTGGTGCAATGACATCTAGTTGGAGGGAGCATTTATCTCTGTGTTGAGAATTTGATTTCATTTACAGTAAGATCAATTACTTGAATTAAGTTAATGTCACATATGTACCCTGACGTGCTTTCAAGATTTGTGAGACCATTCAGCTATGTTTAAATAGCTTATCTGCACCAGGAAACCTTTAAGAACGGCAAGGAATCTGGGTGTTTGCCAAAACCTATATTACAAGCTAAAATTGAACTGCCTGTTGAGAACCACAGATTGATTTCCTGTTTTAAAGTCAGAGGCTTAGTGTCATGTAGATGTTTCTCTGCAAAAATTCCCAACGGAATGTGGATGGGGTGGGATGAAGACAGCCAGGGGACTTCTAAATAAACCATCATCCCTGGGGATTCTGCGAGGCCTCTCAGCAAGCATTAACAAAAGGAAAGGGCAAAGGAGAGATTGCATGGGTGGCAATGTGCGGTACATGTGACATGAGCAGTTCCTACCAAGAGATTATGCATTGCATAAAATTGGGCATGGTGCCACTCACATGTAATCCTAGTGCTTGGAAAGTGGGCTTGGTTGGAGGAAGGAGGTCACTGAGGGCATGACTTTAATGGATATAACTTGTCCTGGGTCCCTTCCTCTGCCTGTTTCCTAGCTGTGATGAGGTGAACAGTTTTGCTCTTCCCCATGTTGGCTTTTGCGGTGTACTGCCTCGTCCACCCTGATGGGGTCAAGTGACCATGGACTGCAACGTCCAAATTCATGAGTGAAGTAAGACCCATCCTTCCTTAAGTTGCGTTCTCAGGTATTTAGCCACAGTGACGAAAACAGGTGTCAGAGGTACAGGGTGGGGGGGGGTCTGTCTTGGTCTGTCACTCTCTCAGCTCTCTTACTATGGAGGGAAACCAACCACCTTGTTGTTTGGAGAGGCCCAGGAGGTAGGGAAGTAAGGACCAGGCCTCCTGCCAAGAGCTACGTGCAGGAACTTGGGAGCACACCTTGCAGCACCAGGATAGCCTCCAGGTGACTGCTGGCCTCCTGGCCATCTGGTTTTAGGAATTCATTTGAAACCCAGAGCTAGAGCCTCCCAGTTAAACCTCTGATTCCTTAACCTGAGGAAACTGCAGGACAATAGATGCTAGTTGTCTCTGCGTTTTAAGGTAGTTCTGATACAGCAATAGATAACTAATGCAGCAGGTAGCAGAGACACCTGTAAGCTTGGATCAAATTATAAATCAAGTTGAGTTTAAAGACTGTATTTTCATTTTGGAAGGAGAAACATGTTTGGGTTCTTCCCTGTGGAACCAAGTGCCACTTATTTTGAAATGGAGGTACTATGCTTGAAATCGCCATCTAGCATAGATCTACCTTCTGTTCAAGGCCTGTGCACAGCCCTGCCTGGCTTCCATCACCTGAAGTGCTCTGAATTGAATCAACTCATTTTGAGCTGAGAGCAGTTTGAACTTAGCTAGCTGTTGCTAAGCAATAGGAAAGAACTTAATGGCTCTACTCTCTTCTGCAAACCGAGAGAAGCCTCCCTATGTAGCTATTGTCTGTCTGTGATGCTGACTTTAAAACTGTAATTATCATTTTAAGATAAAATTGAATCTGGCCTCTGTGACACATTACACTTAGCCTGACATCTCTGCTGCCCAGGGAGTTGCCCTGGCTCGATTTGAAGCCCCTTTACAGAAACACTGGACTTTGGAAATTATGAGATATTTAGAAATCTTAAGACAAAGTCTTAAAACTTTTTTTAAAAAAGAAAAAAAAAACTATCAAAATGCTTATTAGCAGGAAAGCAGGTAATTAACCTGTATTCACCACATACTTCGAAATTCTGAAAGCAAAAACCTGGCTCCTACAATGCATGTAGAAACTGGACCCATGACTTTAGAGGAGAGGCTAGAGAGAAGGGATTCCGAAAAATTGGTGAAGTGGAGTGGTAGCGGGTGGGATGTCCAGCCACTACTGCTAGGCAAGTGCTATAAAAAGAGATTTATTTATATATAGATATGGATATATAGACATATATAGACATGGTCCTGGGACCCTTCCTCTGTCTGTGTCAATTTCCTGGCTACCAGGAGGTGAGCAGTTTTGCTCCTCCCCAGGTTACCTGCTGCATCAACACAGCCCACACTAATGGCTCAAGAACATATATCTCACTAGGTAGCTCAGGCTGCTCTGGGATTCACTATGTAGCAAAGGCTAGTTTTGAACCTGTGATGCACCTGCCTTAGTCTCCCAAGCGTAGGACTACAGGGGTGCACCACCATGCCCAGCAGTGCTGAGAATGTTTTTGTCCCTGGTCCTTTGGCCCCTTCCACTGAATCCCTTCTTTTTTCCAGCTAGTCCTTTTTCTATTCTGGATGTTGAAAATTTTTGAACACATGGTCTTGAACCTACTGTTCATCAGAAAGGTTAGTATGAAGATTCAGATCTCTTCATGAAATGCTTTTTTACTCTGTGAACTAAATTAAGTACACGTTTCTTGGATAGTGTCTAATCTTCATCTTGTCATATAAGTCTTTTCTGAGCTGCCAGTGTCATTCTCGGGGACTGTAGAAAGAGGAGAATGGAATCTGAGAGGGCTGGGCGTATAGCTCTGTGGCTGACTGCTTTCCTAACACACAAAGACTTGTTCCATCTCTAGCACTCCCTCCCCCCACCCCGGGAGGGAAAAAAAAAAAAAGAAGTCCAAGGCATTGCCTTTACTGGCTAAAGTCTGAAGATCTAGTTGAGGAGATTAGATGAACAGGCCTAAAGTAAATTAGTCAATGTTCAAGATGTAAACTCCAGCCTGTTGGCTGGAATCAGTATCATTACTGGCCGTGTTGTTAAACTCTAGACTTGAAAACCCAAAGAAAATGTCATATTAGCAAAATAATAAGGCTTCAGTGCATAACCCTGAAAGAAAAGGTTAATGTAGTTTCAAAGTATTTCAGACACTCTCCCAATTAGTCAGCTTTTTCTGGCAGCAGATTTATTTATTTATTTTTAACTTTGGAAATACTTTCATCATCGGGATCTGCAAATTACACTGTGGACCCTTGCTTCCTGCAACACTGAGGAATGTAGCTGGTATTAGATTAAAGGAGGCTCAAATTTTGGCACACGCATCATAATGAGAAGCAATGGAAGACTTATGCTGAAACAAATTACATTCCATTGGTTTAGAAAAATGAGGAGGTATAACCCCCACAGAAAACCCGAAATAGACTAGTTGAAATAGAATACAATTATAGTATTGTGATGTGTTGTGTGTATGTGCTTAATACGTGTAATAAATTACCACGGAGAGCAAAGATCTCTGTTTTCAAATATGGTAAGATCATCTGCTGCACAAACTGGAGCTAGATGTTTAATTACACGTAACGTTCAAGTGGTCACAGCACAGATGTTGCCTGTCTATAATCTGCCTTCTCATTACAGATTTTTTTCTTTGTGCTTGCTTCTAATTTTCCAGATCCCATACACAGTTCAGAATTAATTAAACACAGTGGAACATCTGAGTCTGTATAAACCTTCATCTGGCAGTTCATGCTACAATGCCAAAGTCTGTTGTCTTCATTGCTATGGATGGTGTGTGGAACAAGCCAGACTCCTTAGGGGCAGGAACCGAAAGGCAGACAGTCTTAGCAGAAACTCCTGCCTCTACCTCCTCACTCCCACCTTCTTCGCTGCAGTGGTAAAGATTTGCAAGTGATGTCCTCACTCCCCTTTTCTCTGCTAGCATGATGGAGTTATAGAGACCCTGGACTTTACATTTGTAAGCTACCTTAACAGTTTTGCATCCTGTTTGTAAGTGATTGTGTGAGGAGGATCCATCATAACTAACTTGGGAAGGGAGAAGGCATATTTCCATCTCTTCTGCTGGAACAAGAAGGCTTAGCAAGATAAGGAGTCTTACACAAAGGTTCTTACAGTCGCAAACTGAATCCTCATCCAGGGCTCTTTGTTACTTTTGTTAGTGATATTTCAGAGCCCTGTCCAAAATATATTTCAAGAGACAGTCGAACAATTAATTAGCATGCTTCCTAGCCAAAGATCTTAATTACTGATTAGCTTCAACTGTGAATATCAGCTCTCTTTCCTGTTATATTCAGCCATTTTCGGTATCTAAAGAAATCTCAAGGACTGTCTTTTATATCTGGTTTCCTTTGTATGGGGAATGGCTTAGATTTAACTTCCCAGAAGGTCCCAGGACTCACCACCCAAACCTTCCTGAAAAGGACACTCATAATGCTTATTAACAAACACAAAAGATGTCATAGGGGTCCAAACATATTGTTTACTCTCATCAAAATGTATTTAGATAAACATATAAAAAGAATGATCACAGTAAGTAGAATTCACCAACCAATGCTTATTTATTTACCTTGCCATTTAAAAACTTACCCATCATCAGTATCTTTGGAATATTCAGCATGCTTTGACTGGTAAACTGGAAACTGAAGCATCTCGTTCTCAAAGTTTGGTGACCCTGTCATATTTTCAGTGGCCCTGTCATATTTTCAGTTTCAAACAGGTCCTTTTTTCTGGGAATTGAATCCAAGGACTTGTGCATGCTAGCAAGTGCTGTACCACTGAGCCACATCTCTAGCTGTATTTTCAGATAGATTTATGGAGTCATCTTTCACATATCATGCAATTTAAGTGTGTGGCCAATGGGATCTCCAGCTATCGCTTACTGACCTTCCAACCTTGAGTGTTGAAAACCTTGGTCCTGTGATCTACTCAGAGCCCATGCTCTTGCTCGGCTTCTTTAGAAGACACAGAAAAGAACCCACTGCCCTTTTTAAGACGTACCCATTCTGGACCTTTGGGCTTCTGCTCTTATTGCATTAAGGATGGGGAAGGGACTGAGGTCCACTTTCTGAGCATGCTGCTTTGCTAAAGGAATGGTCTTTCATTGCTGATGTCCTGGCAACATGAAAGAAAGATATTAAGGGATATTGACCAAGAGGGCCTTACAGAGAATGCAGTGTCTTCCAAGACACTTAATAACTCTCCAAAGAGCTAGGAGGAAAGAGTGGTCATAAGAGTGAATTTTGATGTCAAATGAACTTTATGTGAGTTCTGCCAGTTAGCTGACGTGACCTGGGAAAGCCTCAATAAGTTTCACTTTCTCATCTTTAAAGTGATTGTTGAAGTGAAATGATTGCATGATTGTTACATGAGGATTAAATGAGATGATCCATGTGTGTTTCTTAGCTCAGCGTTTGTGCCCTGTGTCAAATGAGTGTTTCCTCCACTCAGTTTATAGGTTTCTTGAGAGACTGATGTGTGCACTCCACCTCCAGCCCCTAATCTTGAGAGACCACCATGTTGAACTAAAATCAGTCTTTCCTCATCACCCCCTTTGCTCTCTGTATCTCCTCTGGAGTTACTTATTGGCAGGTACACACAAACAGACACATCCACACCTACGCATAAAACATTCTGATTATAACATGGCCAGTAATTAGTCACATGACTTCAAAAAAGGGCAGCCTAATGAAAGTAGTATAATTTTGGGAGATACCAAGAGACCTTTAAACCATTTAGTCAAATATATCTCGCCATAGAATGACAAATAACCAAAAAAGAGGATCCAAGAGGTATAGAATATGTTTGTGCAGTAATCATGGTGGGAGATACTGAAGCTACACAGGAAGGAAAAGGAGTTTGAGAAATGTTAATGTAGACATCTTTGATTATATATATATATATATATATATATATATATATATATATATATATTACATAATGAAGAGGAGAGATGTAGATCATTAAATTTTGAGTCCCAGGCCCCAAAGAAAAAGTTAATAATATGATAATGATCTCAGTTCACAATTAGCTAGGTGTTAGGTGTCAGCAGGAAGTCTTAAGTGGGAAGGACAATGAGGGAACTAAATGTTCTTTGACGATGAGCTGGTGCAGCCCTCTCTCCTTGGAAAAGCCTCCCCAGCACCTCTGTGCCTCCCATCACTTTGCAAAGGGCTCAGGCAGGTCCCTGGCTGTACCTTGAGTCAAAGGACTGACACTGTCTGGGCTTCCTTCTGTAGAATTCAAAGGGGAATTTTTGGTCTATAAGAACAGTCAAATTAGGATCTTAATAATAAAAATATGTACTGCCTTCAATTCTGAAGCTGTCATACATCTCAGTGGATGCATTTTGTGTTGTGCCTCTCCTCGTCATTGTCAAAGATCACTTGAAATGGTTTCGACTTCGAAGCACACTGCACTACTGTTCAGCGGATCAAGAGAGAGGCTGTGACTGTTGAGTTCAGCCTCAGATTCCAGGTGAAAATAGTAGTTAACTTTTGTGAAAACCAATTGTCTTCATCACCAACAAAAGGAATAGTTATGCTTAATATAACAAAGATCTTAAGAATTAACGGTGATAATCATAGCATAAAGGTACTTGTGTGAAGACAAATTTGAAGTCTGAGTTTAGGATGGCATATGGAGTAAGCTCTACTCCCTGGTGTTTGGACTTTGTTATGACCACTTCATGTCCACTGCCTGACTGACTTTAACCAGAAAGAATCAGTTCTGTTGGGTGGTGACCTCAAGGAAAGCATATTCCAGATGCCGCAATAGCTTTCAGCCGCTTTATTTCAGTGGCTGTGGCCAGTCCTGGAATTTTCTTCCCCACAATTCCTTGAGGCTTTTCTTCCGACACTGTTCCAGCCTTTTGGTGCTTCATGAGTCCAGCTGTGTGGACTGACATTCCTGGGGCTAAGTTTTGAAATAGGCAACTTGGAACCTATCCAGGGCTGGGCTCAAATGTGTTATTGTTGTGAGGAAGCTTCCAGTGTGGCTCGATTCATCGCAATGATTATATTTATTCGTGTAGGTTGCACTACTGAATACACTGAGATTTTCCTTCTCAGGGGGATCTTTTGGACCATTGTTAAATCTAGGGAAAGGACAGATATTTTTATCCTAATATACTAATCTCACAATCATTAGCCAATTCTAATAATTTGAAACCATCAGACTTAAGTGCTACTGTGTTAAAGTATGGTATCTAAGCATATTTTAAATTTTTTTGAGGTAGGGTCTCACTCTAGCCCATGCTAACCTGGAACTCACTCTGTAGTTTCAGGCTGGCCTTTGAGCTCATGTCGGTCCTCCTACCTCTGCCTCTCAAGTTCTGGGAGTGAAGGCATGCGCCTGGCTCTAGAGCATATTTTAAAACAGAGAAGGAAATCCAAATTTAAATTATCTTTATTCCTTCAGTATGGATCAATTATAGGTGGTACACTACTTTATTCCTACTTATAAAAGTATGAGATTTAGAAATGGGTAACATTTTTATCATAGATGAGACTCTAATATACATCATTTGTCAAAACTTTATGGGCTTAAACATAATCTGCAAATGGTACCTGTCTTGAAATTTTTTTCCATATTGTGATGATAAAATTAGACTAAACTACCAAAACCAACCAACTTTGGGCTCCTGAAATCAATCAGCGGTGTATAAGGAAAAGCACTGGGTCCAAGCAAGAACAGTGGGTATCAGTGGCACCTTAGCCTGAGACTGCTCTCATCCCCTCACCCCAGCTCCTTGGATGTGGGGTAAGCTATGAAAAACAGCAGCTTTGCTGTCAGAAACCCCTTCACAGTCACAGACATGCCCAGAATGTTGTTTCCATGGTGACCGTAAATCCAATTGCGTTGATGGAAAAGATTAGCCATCACACTTTACCCATTGAGCATCCACATTAAAATTATATATATATATATATATATATATATATATATATATATATATATTCAGAGACATTGCCCCCCCCCTCAGCAACAATGCTTAAAAGGTGGAATAAAGGAAAAGATAGCTACCTCTGGTACAATTTATAACCCCATAACCTATGGACAGATCCAGTATACACACTGAGGAAGACCCCAGTGGGTAGGGGACAGAGAGGAGGGAAACGGGGACACATTCACAAGATTTGCTTATATAATGTATATACTTATTCATAATAAAGATTTTAATAAATAAAAATGAATAAATAAATAACACAAAACAATAAAAAACACAAAGTCTGAAATGCTGTAAATTGTAAAGTTTTTTTGAGTATCATGTTGGCATTAAAACATTTTCTGAATTAGGAAAATTTTAGACTTTGAATTTTTATGATTAGAGATACTCAACTTGTACCTCAAACCAAGCAATTGATGAAACAACTATGCAGAAAATCAAAAGGCTACAAAAGACTGAATACCACTAGAAGCTAATTTGACCTCATTTTGAGAAAATTTCCCCCAATGAAAGTATGCCTTTAAGTAAGATTATTATTAGATATTAAAAGATTAAAATAATAAAAGTAATATTTTGCAAAAACTGTAGTATTGATTTAGAATTCAATGATAGAAATAAATATAGTGAGATCCTTTGTATAAAACATCCAGAAAAAATAAATTTAAAGGCATAAGGCCAGCAAGTGGTTGCTTGACTTAGTCGGGAGGAACAGAGATAGATTGAAGATTGGTACTAGGAATACGTTTAGATAGATAAAAATGTTCTATAATTGGGTTATGGTTGCAGTTGCAATAAATTTACTTAATAATAATGAATTGGATATGTCCAGGGGTAAATATCAAGGCATATAAGTTATAATTTAATAAACCTGTACTTTCATTTAGTCTTATTCTTGTCATTTTCCTGGCTTAGCTGTTTTATGCTAATACATCATCGCTTTTATAACCAGTGGGGAGGAAAAACTTTTTGATGAATGTACTATCTAAACTGAGAGTTGGACAAATGCCTGAGAACATTGACTTCTTATCTTTCTAGCAAAGGTTGATATGACTTAGGTGAGTTCTTTTGAATCTTCCCCCAGAGATGTTATTGAAAGAGAAACCCCAGTTAGAACGCTGAAGGAAGCTTTCTGGCATCTTCATGCTGCAACACCAGACACCAACGATACCCAACACAACCCAGGTTAAAGATCCAGAGATACTTAACATCTTAACAATAAAGCAGACTTAAAACTCACCCACTATGACTCAGGGAACTGAGTGGAAGAGGGGGTGGAAAGATTGTAAGTCATGGTGGGGGAAAATAGCCAGACATCGCCCCCCCTCAGGAGCAATACACAAAGGGGGAAGAAAAAAATAAAGAACGAAAACCTGGCTCCCTCTGGTGCAGTTCATAACCCCTATCCTATGGACAGATCCAGTATGCGCACCGAAGAAGGACCCCAGTGGGTAGGGGACAGAAAGGAGAGAAATGGGGACACATTCACAAGATTTGCTCAATGTATATACTTATTCATAATAAAGATATAAAATAAATAAATATACAAAAATGACAGGACCTGTGGTTTGGAAGGTGGATAAGAAAGGAGCTTGTAATTGTGTATTTTTCTCCCTGACCTCAATCAGAGTTTTATATATAAATGTATGTGTGTACACATATAGGCTAAGCTAATTTATCCCATGTTTAAGGAATTGTCTGCTTTTTGAGGATCATTTTTAAGCCAAGAAGACCATTGATGTGTGCCATTGTCAGCTGGGATCACAGCTTTCATAACATGTCATTTGAGCCTAGATTGGTCAAGGACTCAATCCTCTCTGTCTTAGGATCACTGCATAATTGCATCTTAGTGAGTGTAAACTAGGAAAGCAAAGAACTGTTAGTGTCTCTGATACAAAGGCTGGCTGTCATAGAGCTGGAGTTATCTTGTTGGTGACAAAAGTGGCCACAGTGACTAAAAGTGAGCCTTGTGCTCACCTCATTGGAGAGCATTTCTGAGACATGATCCTGACAGAAAAAGCATTTTTTGTTATCTAGGCTGATGATGGAGAATAAGCCCCAGTGAATAACCTCACTCTGAATGAGATGCTTCTCAGTCATGCTCAGGTCAGGACAAGAGCTTGTTCCTGTAATATGCGATGAAGAAACAATCACGCTAGTTACCCATCACAGAAGTGTTATCACTTTCTTAGTTTCCGGAACCTTCTGTAGCTGGTGAGGATCATTTAGAGAACTTTCACAGATTAGTTCATCCTACCGCAGCTTCAGTCTGCTTTGCATATCAAGATACCCATGTGGAAATGTTAATATGCAAATAAGCTCCTGTCTTGTTCAGAGTCTCACAATGAAGATGGCACCCATGATCTGCACGCCCATGCCATCATCCTGTGTAAATTGTCCCTTTCTATTTACATTTCTGTATTTGGTAAATCAGCCCTTTTCTCTAACTCCATAGAATGATGATATGATTTTTTTTGATTTTTTAAAAACCATTGTTTGGTTCTCACTTAAGTAGTGGGTGAGATTCTGCCAGATGTGCAGATAAGATAGGCTTTTAAAAACTGTCCTGGGCTGAGTGTCTTTCTCTAAAGCTGGGCTCATGAGTGCCTAAGTCACTGAAGATTATCCCTGGGGTTAAGAGAGAAGTTTCTATACAAAGAATCTTTACATGTATGGGGATTTCTTTTACGTTCTTGGGATTGGGCTCTGATAGGAAATTGTGAAAAGTTTGAATGTTTAAGTAGAAATCAGGCTACTGTATCGGAAGGCAGACTTCTGTATAGCAAAACCAAGAACCTTCTGGAACTTATACCTTTGTATAAGATGTGCTATTTTAGTTGAATTTCAAGTTTGCCTGCTCTGCCCTGACATCTGATAGGTTTGGAAGTGTGGATACAGGGCCTGGTTCTGGGCACCGGGCACTCACCTGTTTGGTTTCAGAGAAGAATTTAGCCAGTTTCCTAGAGCAGAGATTTGATATAGGGAATTAAGTACCTAGGAAGAAGGGCCGAGGAAGAGGCCTATGCAGAGATGTCAGCCTGCACTTCCACACACCTTGCAGAGTTGACCCTCCACAGCAGCCAGGCCTGTGCCTCAGGGGCACCGGGACCCACAGCATCAACTGCCAGATCTGTCGATGTCAAGATGTCTTTGATGAGCTGGAAATTGCTGTGGCCCTTGCATTGGCTGCCTCTGTGGCTCCCACATCAGGCTGCTAAGGAGAGTCCTGGCCTCCATGCCCAAGCCTGCCAGCCATGAGGATTGTGGTGACAGGAAAAGAACCTCCGGCACACCAGTTTGTGATAATTTGCATTCTGAGCCCAAGTTGCAGGAAAACTTGGGAAATGCAAGTTTTAGGATTGAGCCCTGAAGTCCCAAAGTACCTGTCATTAGTTATGCTTCTGAAAGAAAGCATCTCTTGTTTAATTCCATGTTCAAGTGCAGATATTGATAGATCTGTTAATGGCAAGAGCAAAATGGTCTCACTGGCACAGAAGGTTCCCTCACAGATTTAAATGCAACCTTGTTCACCTCCATACTTAATAACAGAAAATCTTAGATAAAGCATTCTCTCTCTCTCTCTCCATCTGTGAGTGTAATATGAGGTATGGCTACAAAAGAAACATGCAATTAGAGGGTTCTTGTGGGATCCAAGTTTATGTGCAAGGAGTGTACAGCAAGTCCTCTGTCGGAATAAACAGCCTTTGTCTTTCTGACCTGGGGAAAGGACAGACACGAGGTGAGTCCCAGCATGAGAAGCTGTGGGTCAGAGCAGTAGACTGACTGGCTTGCTTGAGAACACCAGTGAGGAGGGGAAGTTAGAACCTCTGACTGTGGCAGTCTCTCTAAAACTGATATGAGAGGTAGCTAATGACTGGTACAAAACCTCTGCTGTCTCATGAGGTTATTGTGGGAATTAAATAACCTCATACATGTAAAGTGCATTATCATTGGTGTCTATAAAATGGGGTGACTTGTGACCCACGGAGCTGTTGTGAAGCATAAATGAGTTGAGTTCCTGGCATAGATAAACACTGGCTGATGCTAGCTATAAAATAATAATAATAATAATAATAATAATAATAATAATTGACTCTAAAAGTGGTGCTTTCAATAGTTTCTGTTCTAGGCCTTTTAACTCTTCTGCCCCTCAAGAGTAAAACAAGCTGCAGACAAAGGCCATCCTCATTTCTTCAGGACTGCATCCTCTCGGCCTGTCCACATCCCCTGCACAGGCTTAGTGCAATACTTCACAGACTTTCCACGGAACCACGACGGGTGTGGCATGGGCCTACATGGAGTCACTTACTATACAGACTTTCCATGGGACTTCCATTTATTTAGTACAGGACTTTACAGATTTTCCATGGGACCTCGAGTCCCAAAGCCTTGTTATCTTTTGAAACGTTATTTTTCTAAGCAAAGTGACACAATCACTACAGGTGTTAAGGTCTCTACCCTTAAATTTTGGTTGAGCTTGGTAAAAAAAAAATAGGAATCAGTATAGTTGAGGAATGATGGAGTTTAGGAATGAATATGGTTCATTAATTCATACTTGCATTAACCATACAACTTGATTTGGTAGAAAATTGTATAAATGTCTGTTAGACTGCTGAATCATTTCTAGACAGTTGAATCATGTCTTGGGACTTTAAAGAGAAAATTCAGAATTTGTGGGTTTAAACAAGGAATCTCTAATGAATAGTAACCATAACATGGATTTAGGGAATAGCATTCTTGGAGAGCTTTTGGAACCTTCTGGAAGTTGTGTAACAATAACTCTTGACTTAATCCACAGAGTGTGGGTTCTGGAGGGAAGAATTGTGGGATTCCTCTGTAGGAACTGGGAGACTCTGAAGCAGGTTTTAAGATTTTTTCTAGCAATCCGAGTTCACGGTTTTTCATACTGAGCATTGACATTTATGCAAATAGACTAAAGTTCTCTGTGGAGAGACAGGCAGGACCAAACCACAGCAAGCTGGGGTGGTGGATTCCCCCCCAGATGGGGCCATGTGACCCTGACCTTTCATGGGAGGGGGTGGTGTTTTTCTAAGGTGGAAGGTTTCTTAATTATGGACAGTGTCTCTTTAGAGTCCTTAGCGACTAACTGAAAGTACTTATAATACCTCTAGTCTTGTGGTTACAAGCCCTGTGGAAGAGGGAATGGGAGGAGAAGAGTGGTAAATTCCAAAGCAGGGAGGATCAGGAACATCCTGGCTCAACAAATACCAACATCTTACAATAAATGGGACCAGTAAAGTCAATCAAAAGATCTGATGTTAAAGAGAAACAAAAGCAGTTGAATAGGTTGACTGATTACCTACTGTGTGTTAGGTTCTCTGGATAAAGGGAGAAGTAATGTAACCCACTGTCCCAAGACAACATGCTCCTGTGAAGCCCGATCTCTTCATAGACACGCAGGGGGCCAGAGTCTCAGCGAACTTTCTAGGCCATGTGAATCACAGCTTTCCCCAGCCCTGGGCTTTATCCAGGAGCCAGGTGAGCTCCTCCTTACCTCGTGACTTATGAACAAGCAGCCACATCATTCTTTCCTGTAGCTCACTGGATGCTGTACCACACAAGCCCATGTGAAGCAGCTGTGTCTTTGAACCTTACAGAAAAGAGATGAAATTTTGGTCTATTTCCACTTAGGGGCTTTATGTGATCTCATGAATGCAATCGAATGTATAGAACTGTTATTTCCTGGATTTCTAAAGTGCTTCCAGTTCCAAAGCACCAATGGGTTGTTGCTTTTCTTGCCAAGCTCCTTATTTAACCAAATTTTTTAATATATATTTTATTTATTCATTTTCAAGCAGAGATACAGAGAGAGCGAGAGAGCAAGAGCGAGCGAGAGAGAGAGAGAGAGAGAGAGCGAGAGCTCCAGGGTCACCATCTGTGGGTCTGGCTTATGTGGTGGGTACTGGGGAATTGAACTCGGGGCCTTAGGCACTGGAGGCAAGTGCCTTAACCGCTGAGCCGTCTCTCCAGCCCTATTTAACCAAATTTTAAGGAGGTTGAGGATATCAAGAAAAATGCAGCTGCGACTTTAACCCATGAATGAGTGGCAGTGTTGAGGGGAGGTTTTTGTAAGCAGATAGGAGAGGTCTGCGGAGACTGAGGTGCAGAAGAATAGGAGTGGCTAGTAATGATACCATAGAAAGTAGTAATTGAATGTATGGTGGAAGGCTTGAGCTCTGTCCAAGGAGACAGGAAGGAAGGGATCTCAGAGAAATCTGGATCACTTCTCAAAGATGAAATTGAGACATAGAGAGGAAGGGACTTTCTCAGTGAGATAAGGTCATTTAAACATCCTAAGTCCATTCCAAGATGCTCTTCCTGTCGCATCTTGCTGCTCTCTCTTGGAGTGAAGGATGAGAGTGAGGATGAAATTGCAGAGATTAAAGGAAAAATTGGGGTGTTCCTGCAATCTTCCAGTCACACTGAGCATGAGAGAATGGGATGATGCTGGAGCCCACACTCCAGCGCTCAAGTCTTGTCTTTTGAGCAGAAATTCCCATTTATGGATTATGGTAGTTTGAATGTCAAATGTCTCCAATAAGCTCATTTTTTGTGAATGGTTGGTCCCCAGGTAGTGGCAGTTTGGGAAAGTTGTGGAGCCTTTGGGAGGTGGAGCCTTGCTGTAGGAGGTGTGTTACTAGGGGCATGGGCCTAGTTATTCAGGATTTCTGGAAAATTAATGCATATTATTTAAACATAGTGCTAATATTCAGAATGTCTATATCAGTACCAGCTACTTTCAACCCCTTTTATACTCTAGAAAATATATTCCATGTTATGACTCAGGATACACACGAACATTCATCATAACTATGGTCAATTCACTCAGATGGTCCTTATCTATTTCATTTCTTTAATGCTGATCACACAATTGATATCAGTACCCATATTGATAAGCCATAATAAAGTTCTAAAAATGCTAATCTGCATAAAGAAGATCACATTAAAAATTAACGAATTTGAAAAAAGAGCACTTAAATTTTTATTGTATATATTCTTTATACATGGTACTGTGTTACATAAGTAATCTTCATCCAAATACATACTATGCATTGAGCATATCTCTGCCCCTGCCATGCCCTAGACCCTCCCTGTTCTTACCCATCTTTCCTTCCATTGGTTCTCTTTATCCCCCATACAGTTTTGCTTCTATTTTCATGTCATATATAAATACATGATTTTATATATTTATAAAATCTATAAACTACATGAGATAAAATATATTTGTCTTTCTAAGTCTGGCTTAATTCACTCATAATTATCTCCAGTTGCATTAATTTTCCTATAAATGATATAACTTAGTTCTTTGTGGCTAAAAAACTCTATGGTCATATCTTCTTTATCAACTCTGATTAGACACATAGTTTGGTTCCATAACTTATCTATTGTGACTATTGCTGCATGAAACATAGATGTGCAAGTACTCTGTGATCGTTGGGTAAATACCCAGAAGTGATATGTAGCAGAGGAACCTCCACATTAATTTCCCAAGTGGTTGGATTCCTTTACTTTCCCATCAGTAGTGTATAAGGGTTCCCTTTATGGCCACCAATCCCTTTAGCATTTATGGTTATTGTTTCCTTCATGACTAGGAAACAATGACCAAAAAATGTTTCCATTTTGCCTTGAGTGAGATGAAATCTCAGGGTGGTTTTCAAAATATTTATTTATTTATTTATTTAGCATTTTGGGGGAGAGGAGAGGGGC
Source organism: Zapus hudsonius (assembly GCA_004024765.1). Lineage (NCBI taxonomy): Eukaryota > Metazoa > Chordata > Mammalia > Rodentia > Dipodidae > Zapus > Zapus hudsonius. The sequence goes on along the minus strand of PVHP010020773.1, from coordinate 10,107 downwards.
ACCATAATCAACTAAAACAAATTATACTTGAAGGAATTATACCTAAATTGTTATATGCCAGGTTTTTTAAAAAAGCTTTGTTGATATTAACAAGAGTGCTCTGAACAACACTTCTCAGTAGTCTATCACTGGTTACAATACTGTACCATGTACAAGAGTTTATTATTTTATAACTTTCTCTTAGGTAGGTTCGGGTTGGCTTTAGCAGGATTCATCCATAACTTCTCATTATATGATTTTATTTCCAACTCACTAGTTTTTTACATGCCTCTTAAAAAATAGACTGTGAACCTTTTTATTATATCATTCAGAGAATAAAATATAAATTTCTTTACTTTTCAATCTTCTTGCCTATCATATTATTTGCTGTATTTTCTGTTGTGGTAGTTTCAAATAAATAGTTATTATAATGACCTATTTAGATATGTGGCATCGGCAGAAACACTTAAATACTTTTCATTGGGAATTATGTGATTTGTTTTTCTTAAGAAAAACAGCAGTTGGGTGTCTGTTACATATGAAATTGAAAGGCTGAAAGAAGCTTGAGCTAAGCTATCTTCACTAAAGAGTGAATGGATTAATTATAAGGGGTGGAATGATCCTCAGGGTGTCAGGGAAATGACCGTAGACTTAAATCTCCATCTTAAATGACATGTATAGTGATCGGCCTATTCTAACTTCTTAGTGCTTTTCTGGGTCGGATGGCTTGTCCAAATTTGCAAGTTCAACCAACAAGACAGAAATCTCTCTGGGTGAAAGCATTTCAGACATGCAGTTTTAGTGGAACAGATCCTCCTGGTATATGTACATTTGTAGCTTCTGGACCTGAAGATCCATAAGTCTTGAAAATCCTTTCCCTACATTGCTGCCTTAGGTTTTCCTTAAAAAATTTCCTTGGCAGTCTTGTCAGACATAAATTAAAAAGTATGATTCTCTCCTATGTACATTTTAATAGCTATAAAAATATCTTTTCTCCTCTTTTCTGTTGTCCGTCTTTAACTTCATTTGGGATGATTTTCTCCATCTCTTTGTTTTCTAAACCTCTCTCATGTTTTCTCTTTCCTTACCTGGATATAAGCTGTGTTTACTTCTCTGTTGGATCTTGAATTTCAACTTTGAAACTTTCAAAAAAAATTGAAAGATTATCCGATTTATGTTCTTTTATCCATTATCACTGGCAATTAAGAGGCTTTATGTAGTTCTTCTAAAATGTTTTTGAGATCCTTTTATTCTTTGGTTATATTTTCAACTTCCACTTGTTCTCTTTGGTCTTTGTAAATGTTTTAACTCTAGGATCTTTACATGCAAGCTATCTAATAGTTCCCGGATCAAGCAGGAGTGGAGGTGTGGCGTGGGAAATGCAGTTTCAGATCTGGATGTCTGGTGATCCTTGATCATGGTGGATAGTGTGTGTTTTGCTATTTTGGATGGTGAGTTTTTCTTCAGGGGTTTTGTCAGTGGTAATCTAGTATAGTCTGAGATTGGGCACATGTTCATCCAGAGAGGAACTCCAGTGACTACTATTGTTCTAGTCCACAGGGTTCTCACTGGCCTAGACCACCTTTATTTTAACATCTCATTAAAAGCAGGGCTGGAGAGATGGCTTAGTGATCAAGGCACTCGTTTGCAAAGACTAGCCATCCAGGTTCAATTTCCCCAGTACTCACATAAAGCCAGATGCATAGTGGCACATGCATCTGGCATTTGTTTGCAGTGGCTGGGGGCCCTGGCATGCCCATTCTGTCTGTCTCTCTTGTCTCTCTCTTTCTCTGCTTGCAAATAAATAAATAAATATTTAAATAAAATAAAATAAAGCAAACGTATTATGTGTAATTGTGATCCAGTCTGAGCTTCGGTCTGGCCTGTGGATCACTACATTTTTGTAAACTCAGATATCTACTTAGAATAATATTTGTTATATCTTACTAAGAATTTCTAAGTTCTCAATAAAGACTTTTCCCCAGTGTATCTAGCCTGCCAAAAGCATAACATCTCCTGCCTCTGACAGAATTTTAAATGTCTTCTAGTGGGTGGAAGATGCCTGACTACCTTAAAAGAGAGGAGAAAAGGGGCTTCTACTCTTTAGAAGCTTATAGATACTTGTTATGGTTGTTTAGCTCATTTATAGCTCTTAAGACTCTTATTCGCTCCCTCATGCTTAAATCAAATCTGATTCAATAAATGCCTAGTAATTTTTTAGTATCAGACTTTCATTCATTAACGTATCCATCAATTTGTGCTATATGCTGAACAAATAATTTTGCTCAGCAAAAAACATAGTCTTTTTTTTTCTTCAGAGATGACAAAAACATCAGATAAGTATAAAATTATAAATGCACCGGGTATGGTGGTGAATGCCTTTAATCCCAGCATTTGGGAGGCAGAGGTAGGAGGATCACCATGAGTTCGAGGCCACCCTGAGACTACATAGTCCAGGTCAGCCTGGACTAGAGCGAGACCCTACCTCAAATAAAGGGGGGATGCAATAAATGCTATTAAAATAAACGTATACAATGTTATGTGTGTCATGGGAAACTTGTCCTATTCAAGCCAAGAAGGACCCACTTGGGAAATGAAATAAGAATCAGAAATAGGGTGCAACAACTGCTCAGTATGGAGCTCTGAGTGCAAAAGCATGGAGACCATGAAGAAGTAAACATGGTGGAGAGATGGAAAGGAAGTAGAAGAATATGGTTGCAAAACAGGCCCAAATGAACTAGTATCAAACCACAGTAGACCTTATGGTCTGTGCTAATGACTTTTGTATTTATTGTAAGAACCTTTAAAAATACCTAAACACTGGTATGACACATCCTGTTTGTTCTTTGAAATGGCTTTCTAATTTCTGGGATTCCAGTCTTGAGGAGACAAGGGTGGCACAGACCAGAGGAGAGTTGCTGGTAACTTATCCTCAATGTTGACTTTGTAGACAGGAAGAAGCAGACAAGTTTCAGGCTCACATACCTGGGTGGATGGTGGTGATTCTTAGGTGGGATAGAGACTTTTGATAAGGGCAGAGTTTGGAAAGGACTTGGATTTTCTTTTTTTTTTAATTTTCTTTATTATCCATAATTAGATACACTGAATGAGGGAATGAAGTGTTGATGTCCCCAATTTTGAATTTTCTTTTTGAAATTATGAGGTGTGTTTGAAATATCTAAGGAAAATATCAAAAGGGCTTAGATATATGGGTCTAGAACCCAGAGATGAGATCAGAGGCATATAAATAGTGAGTCATTTGTTTATAGGTGATCACATAAATGGTGGACTCAGATGGGATTTTCTAGGGAGAAATTACAGATGTTCACAAGAGTTGTCTTGGTGAGGGAGGGAGGGAAGTTTGGACCTGGGTGCAGAGAGAGTAGGAGACATGGGAGTGAAATGGATGACTGTAGCCAACTCTTTCAAGAAGTTATTCTTATTGTCATAGTTCTGGGCCTTAAGCCCCTGGTCTTGAACATATTTAGCAAGTGATTTACCATCAGGCTGTATTTCTAGCCTGTTCAAGTTAGCTTCATGCTGCTGGGAAGCAGCCGACCAAAAGCAGCTGAGGGAAGGAAAATTTATTTGGTTTTCAGTCTTGAGAGGAAGCTTCATGATGACAGGGAAAAGATGGCAGAGCAGAGGCTGGACATCACCCCTTGTCCAACAGCAGCAGGAGACTGAGCTCAACTCCTGCAAGACTCTGCCTCCCAACTTGCTATGAGCTGGGAACCAAGCATTCAGAACACACAAGTTTATAGGGGACACATAGTTCAAACCACCGCACAGCCCAAGAAATACTAAATTTTTAAAGGAAATGTTTTGCTTAATTTTGAGTAGATAACAGAATCTTTCAAAACAAGGAGTGAAGTGATAGGTATTTAAATGATTTATTAATAATAAAACTGTGGCCAAGATAGTGGCATGCGCTGTAAGGAGGAACTCAAAGACACAGGACCAGAGATGGGGATGAAGCCCAGCTCAGTGGGACAGCATTCGCCAGGAACCTACAAGGATCTGGTTTCCATATCAAGAACTAAATTTATTGCCCCCCTCAGTAACAACATACAAAGGGGGGTGGAACTGGGCTGACTCCTAGGCTATCCATAACTCCCTACCCCATGGACTGATCCGGACTGCCCACGGAGGAGGGTACCCTGATGATTGGGGACAGGGAAAAGGGAAATCAGGGAATTGGGGACATCAACACGTTATTTGCTCACTCAGTGTATGTGAATATGGATAATAAAGATATAATTTATAAAAAAAACTAAGGCTTGACCAATATTCAATTGTGATTATGGCTAACCTTTATTCACCTCTTCCTGCTATTCCAGGTGCTATTATGTATGCTTAACATCTGTTAACAAGCATAATCCCCCAGCAACTCCATAAGAATGTTTTGGATTTCTTGAAGCATATCACAAACTAGCCACCAGTTTGCCAGTGTGGAAGAACAGTGATTTCAACCCACTCAGTCTTTTTTGCCTTTATTTATTATTAATTGAAAAATAATAATTATATTTGTTATCTATTTATGGGGTATAATTAGATGCTTTGATATATGTTTACACTGTGACATGATTAAATCAAACAAATATATATATTAAATATATATATAATTTTTGTAGTGAAAACATTTAACATCTACACTTTCAGTAATTTTGGAATACATGTTTATAATATTAGCCTATACTGCTGTTCAGTATTTGACTATACAATGAAGTGTTTGTATCATCTACAAGCCGAGATCTAGAGTCATCTACAAATATTTAAAATGTTTTTTTTTTCTGGTTTTTCAGGGTAGGGTCTCGCTCTAGCCCATGCTGACCTGGAATTCACTATGTAGTCTCAGGATGGCCTTGAACTCATGGTGATCCTTCTACCTCTGCCTCCCAGTGCTGGGATCACAGGCGTGAGCCACCATGCCCATTGTAGAATCACCTTGGGGCAAAGGTATACATTCATTCTGGCTCAAATACTTTTCTTAAAATCCCTCCTTGACTTTATGTTGAAGAACTGGAACAAATGAAAGTGTCATTAGTGCGTATTAGCTTTCATCAGTGGCCTTTATAAATATGAGCCCATTATCCATGTAATTGCCCTGTAACTCCAGCGCACTCGCCACAGGATAATAAGTAAGCAGAATTCACTAAGACGAAGCCACCTTCACCTCCCTGCCAAGAGGTGTCATCTGTGTTTCGTTAACTAGTGTCCTAAAATAAGTGACCTTTTCCAGGTCCCTGCGATGGCTTTAACTACAATGTGTGCTTCTTTCCTCCCAAGGATTCAGTAACCCCGAGAGAGCGTGTGACAAAGAGTTTATCATACGGAGAACAGCCACCAATCGAGTCCTGAATGTCCTCCGCCACTGGGTCTCCAAGCACGCCCAGGTAACTCTGGAGCTTTGGTAATTACTCTCAAGGGTTTTAGGTTGAAATGAACATTTTAAGTCATTATACATGCAAACAATCTCTTCATTTTTTTGTAGTTGGAAATTTAGAAAATAGGAAGGGAAGAAAGGGGGTAGACAAACAGATAAGTGAGGCCACGTGGATTATCAATGCCTGCTGTTTCACATCTGTGAATGACATGATGTCACCTGGTGAACCCCAGGCTCCCCTCCTCCTCATCTCCCAGGCATTCCCCCCCCCCCCACCAACTGCAGCCACAACAGAGCAACTGCATTATTTCACTCTGGGAGCACTCTTCCCAGGCTGTCCTCTCCTCTGCAAGTGGAGCTCTCTCCAGAGGTCACCAGCCTCAATGGCCTTACCTGTCCCCTCACACACCAGGTGATCTCCACAGTGCCCCCTGGAGGTAAACAAAACTTGGGGCCAGAGATAAACTGCTATCTGAGGAGGAGATGATGTCTCAGCCTGATTTACAGAATATGTTACTTCGGGTCCTTTGATGTTCTGGTTCTTAGTGCTGTTTCTAAATTGTGTCAGAGGCAGCTGTTTATGTGTCTTCCCTACAAAAAGTCTGTAGGATCTATGCCACTTTTGTAAACTAAAGGCAGCCTCCTCTTCACATTGGCTGGAGGCATGTACAGTCAAGCCTTCCTGAGAATTGGGGAGAGAGAACTGGGCCCTGCATGGCCCAGATCGGAATGAGTGGAGCGTTCTGAGATGTGAATTAGCTATTGAGAACCGCACTGTGTGAGAAAAGAGAGGCTGAGTTCTCGCGTCTGCCTTTACTATATTCTAAGACCTTATCATCCTCTGTCTGCTGCCTGGTCCTTGGTAGCGGCAGCCCATCCCATAGGGTCATGAACATGGGCCACACGCCTAAAATCCCTGTGGAAGTAGAATTTATGAACTGAGAAAAGTGGACTTTGCTGTTGAACTGGCAAAAAGTCTTTAACATAAAATCAATAGCGTGTACTCAAAAACTGTGAATTACATCGTATGCATCATAAATAAATAAAAATGGATCCTATATGACCAAACATTCAAGAATAATCGTTAGCTTGTTGCAAATGACCGGTTCCTCTTCTTGGGCTTAAGCCCAAGGAGCCATCAGTAAACCCACTGCAGGTCAGTGACAACAGTGGGATTTCTCCTATTTGATGGTCATCCCATGCTTTTCTGGGTTTGGGTTTTTGTTGTTGTTGTTGTTGTTTGTTTGTCTATACTTTATTGACTCATGGTCTTGACATCTAATTCCTAGAGTCCACAGTAGCTTCTGAGAGGCAAAGTGGCTTCCACAGATAACAAAGCACCTTCCCTGTTCTCAATCTTTTTAAAAAATTATTTTGAAAAGGAATCCCTCACCATTCACATACGGTTCAAGTATGAAACAAATGATACCCATGAGAACTCACAGATGGGGAGGGACTGGTACATGGAACCCATCCCTTGTTATAAAGAGTTTTATAGGAAAATTTTCATATCGCTTGTGGTCATAACTTCTAAATAACTTCTGCTGTGCTCAGGTATGGAGAATCAGTTACCTCCGACTCTGATTCAAGGTAGAGTTTTCACTTTGATGCCAGCTCCTATGACTTCCATGGGGAGTCAGGGCTGTGTGTGACTGGCATTGTATACATTGCCCAGGCATTCAGTTATTTCTGACATGATGTTGGATAAAATACAGACCCTGGCTTTACAGTACATGGAGGTGCCAAAGGAAGTCCTCACCAGGACCTTGTCTGTCCTTTGATGCTTCCCTGCATTGGTGAGTGGACTTCACCTGTGGTTAGTTTCCCCATGTCTTCATTACAAATCCTCTCACCTTCCTCATTCCGCGAGTTCTCAACCATCCTGTCTGTCCACATGCACAGTGACATGAAGGTTTCTGTTACATTTTCCTTGTTGGACTCTCCCTTGCAGTCTTGAGGATGCTGGCTTCCCTCCTTCCCTTTACTGAGTCACTTCTGTCCACCTAGAAGCCATCAGGCCTTCCCAGTAGGCAGTCTGAGGAACTCAAGGCAGGATCTTGGTAGAGGTGTGTGACTGTGAGCTGCTCTCAGCTCATTGTCCTGAAGGTCATGCCATATACCCTCCGCCTCCTCTTGCTGACTGTGAACACTGTGAGCCATTTATATTCTGGGGAGCAGGCACATGACCTGGCTTCCTAGAGCCTTTTGCAGGCTGAGCATTGAGGTGTTTAAGGAAGGAACAGGTGCATGTATTGGTGCCTTGTTTAAGTTATCCTGATGGTCTCCCCTTCCATGGACTGCTAGTCAGAACATGGGTGACAGTCCACTGCTGCCCATCCCTATGACCTCTGTTGTCCTTGGCTTTTGTATCAGAGAACAGATTGCAATGATTGGCTTCAGGAAGTGTTTTAAAAAGCATGAAATCAAACCAAAATGATCTATTTACATCAAAACTTGTGCCCTGAGGATTGTGTGGAGGGAGCATTGCTGCATCTTTCTTCTGTTTGCTCACTTCCTTCCTCCACCAATAAGAGCTGAGCCCTGGAGAAAATGTGAGGGTGAGCATGACAGTTAACAAATGTGTAAAGTCTGAAGGACAAGACTAGATTTAGTAACTCTGCAACCACTGTCTCTAACAGCTGAGGTGAAAACTTGTACAGTTGTGAAGTCCCAGTGGGAGGTGAACTCGGGCCCAGTTGTGTCTGGTAGCAAGTATCTCAGGGAATGTGGGAATCCCACTGGAAAAGCAGTGGAGTCTGAAGAGAGCAGTTGTCTGAACTGAAATCCCTCCTCCAACAACTACTGTCTGTATGTCTCAGCAAACCTTTTATCTCCTGCAGACCTTCACTGGCTCCTCTAAGCCTACAGTGCAGATGCTAGCTGGACCTAGCAGCTAGGACGTGGACGGAGATGTGTAGAGAAGGCTGCTCTTGGTGGCCAGAGCTCTGTGCAGGCTTCAGACAGGCAGCACGTAGACCCATGTGTGAGCCAGTGAAATCCAGGCTCCAGTGGCAGAGCCCACTTGAACTTTGTGAGATGGTGGGAAAGCTCTTTGTCTGAAGTATCCAGGGCAGCTGTCTCTAGGCACACGTAGCTGGTTGATCTCCTGAAAAGTAGCTAGCATGGCTGAAACACTGAGGTTTAATGCTACTTTAAATACTACATAGGACTAATGGTCACAGTAGGAAGTGTAGGAAGTGAGACCCAGAACTAAGAATGGAGAATTGAGTCCAGGCATCTCTGAACCAGCACCCGACAGGTGGTCTCCATTACCACTGTAGCAGGAAGGGACCAGCCTTTATGGAGGGAAGAGCAAAACCTTACCATGGCAGTGCTGGGGTTGTTCTATGTCACAGTTCCTCTCGGGAAGGAAGAGTCAGTGTGCATCCTTGTGGCCCTCAGTCTGGGCAAAAGTTCCCCAGTGACAACCAGAGAGGAAGGAAAAGGGGCACAAGTGAGGGCAACCTGACTCATGGAGATCAGAGAGGCCCCAGATGTGAGTTCGCACAGTTCCTCTCATGTGTTGGTTATTTTGACAGTTTTAAGAGCTTCACTTTTTTTTTTAAATTTTTTGGCATCACTTACCAATCCAGGGAACTCAGTGTTGCATGAGAGCTGGGAGAGTTCAGACACATCCTCTGTTGCAGAGCTGAAGCGGAGGTTGAGCCAGGACAAGCACAGCTCCATTTTCGGTGTGGGAGGGAGAATGAAATGTGTAAGAAACAACTCGCTACTGAACAGGCAGCTCCTGTCACCTCTGCTGATAGATCTCGGCTGGCTGCCAGCTCTGTCCTGGCCTCGAGCTCAGCCCCCTCTGTCCAGGCCCACTCCTGCTCCATCTGCCATGAGTACTTTTCCATCCACGCCTTTTGCCCAGCATCCTGAGCAATGGCTCTACCCTTCCATATTAAGGCCGGCTCAGCATGTGAATATCTCATCACAGAGCCCTTTGCACAAGAACTGGGCTGTAGCCCCCTCTGCCTTGGTGGGTCCTTCTGTTCCTAGTCTCCTGAAGATGTTCAGGACTTTACTCCTCCTCACATAGTCAGATACAGTAATTTCCAGAACTGTATTACTACGAGAACACAATGAATCCCATAGAATAATCTAGAAGTGAGCCTGAGGTTTGATATTGAGTTATGATATAGGCTGCAAGGTCTTTTATGAAGACCTGGTTCTTAGTAGATAGTTTCCTTTGTGAGGATGCATTCTGAGCGACAGTTTCTCAGCTTAAGGACAACTAACCACGTGTCAGCACTGTTCTGAGCAGTTTTCAGATGGTAAGCCATTCACTTCTGACCGCACCCCTTTGAGGAAGGGAAGGTAGATATTGTTTTCATCTTCACTTTGCAGAAGGGGGAGATTGAAGCTCAAATGCAGTGGTTTCCCTGAGATTACACAGAAATCAAAGGGCAGTGCACCCCTCACCTCACATTCACAGTCGACCCATTTTGCTGGCAAACTTGCAAGGTACAGAGAGCTCAAAGTGTAAAACCCCACTTCTGATACAGAATTGTGAGAATCTCGTGCTGATGCTCACAGTGCTTTCCTACTCTAATTCTGCATTTCTCCCTACATGTTATTTTTATTCCGCACCCATTTTGTGTTGTTTCAACACACGGGTTTGTGTCTGACAAGATCGGAATGGAACAGAACACTCTGTCCCTCTGACAATAGCTGAAGCACTTTCCAACCCCAAATGGTGGCCAGAACATTCTGGTGCTGGCTTCAGCTATCCACTG